>OMOT01026551.1:0-11252 GCA_900312575.1 Acanthochaenus luetkenii | reverse complement strand
TCTCGTTTGATGGAACCTTCACTAAACTCTTGGAGATAACAAAGATTTGGAGGATGACGTTTAAAAATACCAGTCGGGCGTGAAAATGTGCAGAACAAGATAATACCTCTTCTTAATCCATGAGCGATATGATGAAACAAGCTGGCAAAATCCACCGTCAACCTGTTCCCTTTCCCAGCCGCTACACTTTGTGAATTTTGTCCAACTTTGTCGGAAGGGTCAGATCGGATACACCGCCATTTACTTCAGTGCAGCTGCTCCACTGGCTGCGCACAGAGCACGTTGGCGGATCTGCAAACGGAGCCGGATCGGAGCGGCAACTTTGGAGCCGCTGACAAGCCTTCTATCTGGCTGCAGTAGGCCTACACTCTAAAAGAAGTTTCATATTCCTCACAGTACAACAAAGCTAAACTAGATAATTGTTTTCACTTACACAGGCGCAAGACAACCAGCAGACTGCAGGCGGAAGAATTTGTACAACCGTGTCCTTCTCTGGAACTATGCTGTGTTGGTCATTCAACTATTTTCATCATTACAGTGTCTGAATAAGACATAATAAGGCTGAATAAGGCAGGAAGTCTTTAACGAGTGTGGAATCATGTGAAAAAGACCGAAGCAGTGAACCACAGCACCGATTACTTTTCTGTTGAAGTTGAAATGATTTATTTTTCCACAAATTGCGTTTAGCCTCATACAGAATAGAATGCGTTTAGTATTCACGGTCATCACATACAGTAGTGAAGGAAAATATTAATTGTTGATAGAGAGAGAAGAGCTGAACCATCAAATCACAGTTTACGTGAATTTACTTTCAACCACTCTTGAAGGCTTTGGCATTAAACTTCCACCTTGGAAGTTTTAAAATGGAACAGATCGGGGAATACATAGAGCAAGGCTATTACAATCTCCAGTGTTGTGATACCACTATGTGCTGTAAGTGCTGATAAGAAAATATGTCTTCAAAACAGATCCTCAAAGAGAAATCAATGCAGTTGAAAGTCACTATCATTTCACATTAACTACACTGAGGACGAAATTGTTTTTCAGACTAAAAGTTTTGAAGTTAAAAACCCAAGTTCAAAGAAGATTCAAGTGCTTATAAAATTAACTGATCTCCCTAACAGAGCCATTGACTTCCTGATGGAGCCTTTTACTTCAGGAACTAACAGAGGTCTCTACTTCCTGATGGAGCCTTTTACTTCCTGATGGAGCCTTTTACTTCAGTGAGCAAAAGATTGAGTCCTTAGACCATTTAATGCTATAAGTTGATCTGTGCTGTCTGCTGGACCCGGCTCATCTGGGCTCATCTGGGCTCATCTGGGGGCCCATATGGGCCCATATGGGCCCTTCTGGGCTCCTCTTTCTGCCGTTGTCATGTCAGTTCTGCACATGCTCTTTTGCTCCTTTATATAACATCTCATCTCCACTGGTGTCAAGCCTCCCCCTGCTCTCAGACTAATTGTCTGTCTAAAAAACAAACTTTGCTTTACATTACCATAAAAGTCAGAGTTTAAAATGGATAAATTGTTCTGCAATGTGTGTATGTGGTTTGGGGGTGTGGGGGTTGGAGGGTGGGGTGAGAGGAAACTTGTTTACTCATGGCTCGTTAGTTCGTTAGTTTTTCGTGAGGTGGCTTTTCTCCCTTTAGGCACCCTACGTGCTAAGTAATGCTTTTCCTCTTTTTACTACCTTCAATTAGCCGTGTACATTAAAGCGCTTGCTGATGTCTGACTAATAGCAAGTATCTATCACATCCCACAAAACGGGAGAGAAGGGTCTGAGCTCAACAGCGAGCATGCTGTGCCATGCATTTCTAGGAAACAAGCCATTTCTTTATGCAAATCGAACAAAAGCTGTTACTTGCCTTTTAAAATTTGTGTGGAATGTGGAAAACTTCAACACCTGACTCTGGAAAAGTAGCCTAATTACAAAGGTGGTATTGTTTACGACGAATGTGATGATTTTCATCCTCGACACAGTGACATTAATCCAGTGATCAAATGATTCAATATGTGAGCACATTCCTAACAGGCTCCTGTTTCATGATAGCCTACACATTTTTGAAGGATGGTTTTTATAGCATTTCTGCTTCATTTGATGACTAACGAGTAGAGAGAGACAGGAGAGACGACATAGGTTGAGAGTTGAACCCCTAATGAGACGTCAGGACACCCCTCATTATACATTGATGAATTGAAATGGGCTTGTTAAATAACTAAACAGGGTTAGGTTTTGTACAAAATTAAGAACTCTATCAATTACCTGTTTATAATGTTTCTCCCTGTATGAAAGGTCAAGTCAGTTGCATCATTTCATTAATAATGTGGGGAAAACAACGACTTATTTTTCAGCTGTTCAAAAAGACAACAAACTCCTATGACCATTAGTTGACTAAGAATGTCTTGACCCAGGAATAGTCTGACACAATTCCTTACGGCTTTTTTGCACATTTATGGCACATTGATGCAATATTTATCGCAAACCGGTTTAACAACTGATTCCCTATTAAAAGACTGACAAAGTAAAGAAAAACATGAACCCAAAACAACATTGTCTAGAACCAAACACAACTGAACCAATTGGGGGTCAGTGTTTAAGGTGGTCAGACGAGACATTTTAGCTTTCGCTCAGCTTTAGCTCTCTGGAGCTCCAAACCCCCACAAATAGTGACGGGTACGGCTTTTGGTAGTAAATAACAAACACAATTTTCTAACTGAATACTGCTCAGAGGCACTTTTATTCTGAAATACATAGTTTAATGGATTGTGTTACATATTTGTGAAATGAAGCTGTTATGAATGGTGATTGTTTATTCATGAATGTACTGTTGATTATAAGAACATGCGATCTTTCCACAAGACGGACTACCTGGGACAAGACACGAGGTACGGCTGAGCATCCCACACCTGCATATGTGCAGTGTTTCGATATACTATACGTGTCTTAAAAATCGTTGTGCGTTACAAACGTGCGTTGTGTGTTTCTCAGGAAACAGAGTTGCACACATTATACCGTGAGTGAACACGGGAAAGGTGTTATTTCCATATATCTCTCTAATTCCATCCCATAGATAATAAGGCGAGTTGTGATTTCCACAATAAGGCTGTAATTATTCTCTAACTCTGACAGAGCAGGCCCAGAGCTGAGCAGAGCATGACTTGGCCTATATAATAGCTAAGCCACAGCCACTGCCTCAAACCTGCAAGGGACTGGGGAAGCACAGATTTCTCCTGGTGACGACGAGACAACAAGTAACCACCAGCATCACAGTGGGTATGGAATATAATTCGTATCCCACATTCGCCAGTAGTGTATGAATAAATATAAAGTTGTGTTAACGGCAGTCGATATTTCTGAAGTACATAATGTTTCCAGTTGAGTGAGATGAAAACAAGAAAAATCACCAAAGCTCCCTTCTTTTCCCAGGCAGTGTCACAAGACCACACAAAAACAATCAAAATGACAAGAGATGATCCTTTTATTTTTATTTTTTTTACAGTGTATGCTTTGTATTTGATTATATTATCTTTGAAGCTATGACACCTGGGCTGTATTGAATTTGACATGACAGCTTCCTCACCAATCAGCATCACCAACTGTGCGATTATTGACTGCCACCCTATTCAGAGGGAGCTCAGGCTGTTGCCCTCAGGCCGTCATTTCCTGCTGACAGAAGCAAAAGTGCGGAGAGCTAACTGTAAAAACATTGTTATGTTTGTGACCATAAATAGATGGAATCTTGTAATGAACTTACTGTTTTCTGACCTCCTGGCGTTTCTTAATTTGCACGTGTCTGCACATTTAGAAATATGACAAGGTTTTTAAGATTAAGATTACTTTATTGTTTTCCACACTTTAATCCCAGGTGTGGGTGATCAAAGTGATAATCTGCGACATTTTCATATAAAAAAAAGGCTGTTTTGCTTCCCTCTATCACTGATTGATGTAACACAGCAGCGATTCAACATATATCCAGTTCATGCTTTTACATTTGCTCTTCTAAACATCTGGTGTCTGGTAGGTCTTTCCCGAGGAAAATAAAATGCATCACAGGAAGTGATGCATTTTATGTCTCTGGCAGCAGCAGCTATTCTTATAAATAGAAGAACTGGTTAGTTAGCGTGAGCAGCGATAACCACCATGGCTGCACAGACAAAGAAAAGAGCGCCACCTACAGAAACTCAAACGTTGTCAACAGAAAATTGACGACAACAGCACTGGCCCCACTGTTTGATTGCCACAACAGTGAGCGCTCACATCAAGATGTTGCTAAAATATAAACAATTTGAGGACCTTGCAGATTACCATTTTAATTAGTTATCGATGTGTCTTGTCACTTGATTCTGACAGCAAACCAAATTTCTCTGTGGGCCTTTATACTTTGGAAATCAATCAAACCTAATTCAATTGGTTTGAAGTGACAAGTCAACAAAATGTTCAAATTTACTGTAAAAACACACAATCACTTAGTGGAACCGCATGAAAGCACCTTTCTGTTTTCCCCCGGCCAAGTAAGTAGCCCAGCCAGTTTGCATACATTAGTCAAAGAAATGATGTGGATTTATGCATCACTTTGATGTGTTTTTGTTTGCAACTCACTGTCCCTGTCAGTGGCGTTAGGGCTCAGGCTGTTTGAAATTCAAAGTGGGAGAGATGGCATTCAGAGGGGTTAATGACATCAAAATGAAAGCTGGACTTGGACGAGATGAAGAACTCACTGGGTAAATTGAAATGTAAAGAAAATGCATTATAGAAGCTGGAATTTCGGGAAGACTCCAGTGTCCGTATGAAAAAAGATTGTTTCTCAATGTACACCCATTACCCAAAATAGAAACGAAAAAGATGTGAACATTGAGTGTGCAATGATTGTTGAGAGCCTGCAAAATGTGGGCGCTCTGTAATGGATGTGATTTAAAATGTAGTGAAGTACAATAGTTAGACTCATGTAAACGTAAAATTACTGACTTCAAAAAATACTCTAAAAAGTACTCAATTACAGTAACGAGAGCAAATGAAATGTGTTACTTCCACTCGTTGATCAAACCCATGTCGATCCTGAAGGGGAGTAGCAGACGAAGGGGAGGAGATGGGTTAAAGAAAGATTTCCCCCACTGTTAACCACTGTATTCATCAAGTGGAAAATGTCTCCGAATTGTCTCAGTCTTTATATATTTGTTTAGATCGGATAACTTAATTCCAATTTCCTGTTCAATAACGCAGCAATTGTGCCATCTCATGAATCTGAAACTGTCCGTCTCCCAATGCACTATGAAGAAAAGTATTACTGTGCACTTTCTAAAATCAGCAGTTAACGAGGTTTGGAGCCGGAGCGAAAATGAGACCCACATTTCATACTGGACCGTGAACAGTAAAACTGCATCACCTGTAACTGTATGCGTATCAGCGCTTTAATATATTATAAATATTCATCACGCCGTCCGTATGCCGCAGCCAATCCAGGCTACAGATGCTTTTCCTGAGTGAGAGAGGGCATCTTGTAGAGCAGAGAAATGGATTTGAAACAAGGGACACGCCTGCCACTGAACTTTGATGAAACTGGATGAAAGAATGATTGTGTTTTTCCTGAGGGCACCTACTGTACGTGCATGTTAAAATACTGCCCGGTCAGCAGTTGTGCAAGGCAGGACCCATATGACCGTTCAGCTGCAAACTCTTTCAGGGCCCAAACTGTAATTGCAGTGTGTTGTCTCTGTTGAAACCACTGTCACTCCTGCTGTTGGCTACACTAACGTGCCGATTCATTAGGCTGAAGACTGTTTTACAGGCTGAAATGTATCGTTCCAAAAAAAAAAATCTTCCACATATTCACGCTCACTCAGTGATGATGACACATTTTCAGTTTATCCATGACCTGACACCTTTCACTAATTGTTTTGCACTACTTTACACTGTGGCATATCGTGTAGTAGACGGACAGCCACAGCCGGCTGGCAACGAGCAAACGAGGAAGTGCTACAGCAACGGCCAAGGCAGCATTAAAACCGAGAGAGGCACGACTTTAGATCGGTTTCATTTACATCTTCTCACCGACGCGTCTCATTACAAAGCGAGCGATCAGTCATAGTAATGTAAAAGCCACAGTTTCCCGCTTTCCAATTAATTCGCTTGTTTGTTTGTTTCACGTTTATTTTGGCAGCACGGCTAATGTCGCAGTAGTGAATTCGTTAGAAAACCCTACACTCAGTGTGTTTGAAAATAAAAATGACATCTTACAAAAGAATTAAGGCACAAAGAACGATACTTACAATCAATAATGGGACTAATAGTTATTTTGTGTCAGTGTTTAAGCACGAATAACATTGTTGCCTCAGCCTGAAACGACAGCTATGTCACATTATTATGAAAAATACAGAAGTACAACTTTGCTCGCGCACGCAAACACACACACACACACACACACACACACACACACACACACACACACACAGTCCAACACCTATCAACAACGTCTCTGTTAACTACAGCCTCAGGCACTGACTGAGACCTGTGAACAATAAAGGCTCAGTGAGATCATATCAGAAATGTAATTTGTAGTATCCTTGTTGAGTTGTTGTTGTTTTTTTCATTATCTGATGAAGCATTTTAGGCAAAATATCAGTTTTCCTCTTCTTGAGTGATGCCACAGTATAGTTTGTACCCTGGTCCCTACTTTTTAGCATTGTCCTTGAAGAACCCTGGTCCCGTCAGTGCCTGCGGAGACAAAGGACAGTTAACTGTCACCTTTTTATGGGCAGTAATTACAGTAGTTGTCCCTCCACCAGCTTTTAATTTATAACCATCTGCAAGTAATGGATTGTGTTGGAAAATATATATGCCTCGGTGAGATTGTATGTACATATTTGCAATTTAGATTCAACCCAGTTTTATCAAGTCTTGGCAACGGGAAACAATTCACATCACAGGCTTGACAGCGGTCGTGACAGTACATATTTAACCCGGCATGTATGACTCAGTGCCTATTATTTTCCAATCTCTAAAGTCAATTTTCCACTAACCCAGCACTGTTTGGGTCTCTCTGTGATTTTGTTTCGGAAAAGGCATCCCGTGCATCGCATGTCGATTTGAATCAGCAAGAAAAAAAGACAATCTTGAATGTCAATAAGAAGTGGAACAAATCGCACTTTGTGGATTTCAGCATTGAATCGCATAATACATCATGAGAGCAAAGTATATCCTCAAAAGATGGCCAACAACGAATGATACGATACGGTTCGGCTTTATAAGCGACAGAGGAAGTGTGTCAGGCTGGTGGAAAGATTGGAATTTTAATTCATGATTTTGCATAAAATATTGATCTTTAGGGATCAGGGCCAGTGACGTGCGTATGATTCCTCTTAATATGGATGAGCATAAACAAACATTGTCAATGGAAAACATGTAGACAGACAGGAGTCAATGCGGCCCCTTAATTAGACGAGAGCAACCCAAACAGAACTAGATTACCATGTAATTATCAAGCTGAAAGTAAGACATCAGTGCACATGATCATTCTGATTCTGAAATGGAACCACTGACAACAAGGCCAGGCCATGTTTACTCCGTTTGGAAGAAATGTTGACATGGTTGATGTTTGATGTGTTTCGTAAACCACTGCAACACCATAAAAGGAGTCAACACCCTAAATCAATGTAAGGCTTCCGTGCTAATGTGGCAAAAATGGAAGGAAATCATAGAAATGTCCCCCAGTGATGAGGGTCAAACCACAACAAAGCTTCCACTGGAGGTCTGGGTAAGTGACTGAGGGAGATGCTAACTCACCGATATAGTGTATCTGTGCCTCTCGTGGTGCCGTTTGTTTTAGATGGGACGTTACCTGGCCTCCCAACTGCTTCAAGATCATTCCGGGGTCTTAATGGTGGCGTGATATGACAAACGGAAGACTGCCTAATACCTTTCAGGGAGACATGATTAGGTTTCAATAACGTAACATCAGCAGTACATATGGCGAAAGCACACGCAGAAGCCAGGTTATTCTTCAGATATAGATTGTCATTACATTTTCATTACATTTTTATATCGTTTGACGACTTAATCGGAGCGGCGGGGGTTGAAAAATAAATGACAAATCTAATATCTAAAGAATAACCTCTCTTCTGCGTGTGCTTTCCCCATACGTACTATTGATGTTGCTCACTTAATGGGACTTCAGCACCGCAAATATAAGTGCATCTAAGCCTTTGTGTGTATATATATATATATATATATGTTATATGTTGTAATAAAGCAAACAGTCCAGTAATTGGTTCCATTTGAAGTTGAAGATGGGGCTACGCGGGCGAGTAAGTGTCTCTGTGGCTTTGACAACAGGTTGCATGAGGATAGATATAGTCTTTCGGGTTATTTTCTCAAATATTGATTCCTCCCCATGTGCTCTGTGACTTTCAATTTGAGGGTGCTATCTTAAGTCTTCTAGCATAGATTTCATCATTTTCACCAAGAATTGATTTCTGTCATTTACATTATAATTTATCATGATTTCAGATGTTGTCACGGTCGGTGAAACATCATTGAGCCGTGTGCATCTGGTCGTTGGGGTTCCACAGACTTCACACGGTGGATTTGTGAAGTTCACAATACTCGAAGCCTCTCAAACGTCACGATTTAATTAATTAATTAATTAATTAATTAATCCTTTATTGTCACACACATGCACAGAGCACCGCACACACTTAGTGAAATTATTCTCTGCATTTAGCCCATCACGGATCCCCTCTCAAACGTCACGGTTTCCACCCATTTGAGTCATCTCACGGTGAAGACTGTTGTTCAGGTGTACGTGCTGCAACAGGTGGGAAGCTGCCACCGTCTGCTTCTCCCAGACACCTGTCGGATCTGTTCCAAGCTCTGATCTGTGTTCATTTTGAAGGCCTTTATGCTGTGTGAGGCTGTTTTCCCAACTGTGCCGCACCGACCACATCTCATTACAAGTCAGGATGCACATTTATCATTGTTATAAAACAATCCTCTTCAGTTTTTACCGTCTTTACAGCTCCGGGAGACAAAAGGAGGCTGGGGGGGGGATAAGCCTTGTTTACTCTGTGCTAATGGATGAAAACAAGTGACGCTGAGTTCCCCGTGACAGCGGTGAATCGGGTTTGCTGTGAAATTAATTTCAGTGTTTCGTGCTTGTTTGTTCTTTCAAAACCTTATCCGTGTGGATATTTTTCAGCATATGGCCTTTTTGAAGTAACCGTGTTCCGATGGAGTTATGACACTTATTTATCACTTCTTCTGTGGTATGCAGAGGATAATACCCTCCAAGAAAACTAACGCTTGACAAGGAGGCATCAGGGGTTCTTTGCCTCCAAGGAGAGCATTATTTGTTCCGACAACAGAACACCTCAGAGGGTATTATCTTGTTTATACTATGGCCACTTTCCAAAGATTAAAAATCAGAACCATCCATTCATCTTTTCCTGAGTATATGGGCATTGTTCAGCAATGATAGTCTCTTTTGCTAAATTGTTTTACAGCCACAAGCAATAAGTCACTCTCTAGAATGATAAAATGATAAGCTAGCTGGGGATTTGCACAGAGAATACTGTACTCCTAAACCTAAAACAGCTGTTGGCCTGATGTGTAGTATTGCAATTAAGATATTTGCTCATAATACTACTACTATTACTACTACTACTACTAATAATAATAATAATAAAAATGAGTAGAAAAAGAAGATGATGAAACAGCAGCAACTAGGCAAGGAATACATGCAGATTTAATTTAGGACTTCAAAAATCAAGTATAAGTGTATTAATTAATCATTTTGGCAACTATGTGGCATCCATTGCAGCTGCCTTTGCAGCCTACGGTAAAGGTTAGCACTGGAAATATCTCCGAAACGCCATGCCTCCCCCTTGAGACGCTCACAGCCCATTGGCACACATTTCACAGAGCTGAACTCTGGCCAACAGGAAAGTGGAGTGCCAGGGTGAGGAGAGGCCGTGAGGACAAAGAGAGAGAGAAATTCAGA
Organism: Acanthochaenus luetkenii; assembly: GCA_900312575.1. Taxonomy (NCBI): domain Eukaryota; kingdom Metazoa; phylum Chordata; class Actinopteri; order Beryciformes; family Stephanoberycidae; genus Acanthochaenus; species Acanthochaenus luetkenii. Next base: position 1,261 of record OMOT01026551.1, on the reverse strand, counting down.
CTTCTTCATCTAATGGCGACTGCCCTGTTGCACAGTGAGCTCTTTCCTGTGCCCTTCCTGACTGATGTGCTGAGAATGAAATTCTGTGACTTAAAGCCTCACCAGGGCAACACCCTGCAGCCTTTTTACCAGGCCAAGACAGGGGTCCGTCCCAGCGGTATTTGGAGAATGAGAATGAGGTCGTTTTCAGTTTCTGCCTGCCGTGCATGACTACTGTATCAGGGAACACTGTCAAATGGGTTGTGGAGTGCACATATAAGCCTGAATGTAAGGTGTTTTTACAATAGAATATAATATAATAATGCAATGCAAAACAAAACTACTGTAGCCACTGTCAACAACAACAAAATAATCATTTAGAATTCCTCCGAAATCCCAAGAATATTTGCATTTGCAGAAACATTTGCGTTTAATGTTTCATTTTAAAATGTCAAAGCTTTTAAACAGGAAAAAGTATGAAAAATAAAAAGTGAAAAGGCTTTCCTTGTTTTTTCCACAGTTGTGCCTTTCATCCAGATATAAAATAAGTGAAAGCATATATTGGATGATAGGGGAAATTGTTCAGGAGAAGAACGCTCTGATGCCCATGGTCAGGGATCAGCTTTCGGGGAGACGGAGGATTGGGTGGAGAAGCCATGTGGACTGCCGAGGGATGAAGAACTCACTTAAATACAAAGTGGTAATGGAACATTTTCTGATTCTTCTAACAAAACTAACAGCAACTTGCAGTCTCTCTGCTGGTATATAATCTTTATGTTGCCATAGGCTGCTCGGTTATCAGAATCAGAATCAGAATCAGAATCAGAATTGGTTTATTCGCCAAGTAGTTTTCACGTACAAGGAATTTGCTGTGGTTGTTGGTGCACACAGACAACATAAGAACAATAGTAATAAGAACTCAAAAAGTAAGTAGTGCAAAAAACAAGGAAGTAGTGCAAAAAAACAAGGACAATATGTGCAACATATCTGAAAGGGCTGAACAGCTGTGCAATAGCCCAAATAAAAATAAATAAAATAGAATAGTGACATCTACAATACAGAATGATTTGAGCAGAACATGGAACAGGTGTAGGCTCTGCGCCAATGAACGTGTAGTGAGGGCGGGATCAGGAGAACAGTGTTGTAGGATCACCGTCACGTCGTTACACCAGCCACTGTTGGTGTAGAAACACAAACCTCCGCCTTTCGCCTTGCCGGAGAGTTCCGTGTTGCGGTCCGCTCTGACGAGCTGGAAGCCTGCCAGCTGCAGGGCAGAGTCCGG
>OMOT01026547.1:0-10574 GCA_900312575.1 Acanthochaenus luetkenii | reverse complement strand
CTCATGACGCTTCTGGTGTGAGCGCAGGGCGACACTGCAGCTGAACCCCACATCACTGACTTTGGCTGGGGGGCACACACACACACACACACACACACACACACACACACACACACACACATACACACACACAGCCCTGTGTTTAAACCAAAAAGGATGCAAGGACACATTTGATGCCGCTGGTTTAATTTTTGAGTTACAATGAATTATGCTGCTGTCAAAATGTTGAGCAGGGGAAGGATGTGGCGGATGTGAAGCGGGTAGAGTGAGCATGCCTGCCTGTGTTTAAAAATGATTGATTAAGCTGACACCGGCTCAGGGGTGCAACACCGCTCTATTTTTCTCCCTCATTATGTAAGGCTATATTTCAAATCAGGAGTGCACTGGAGGAAGACACCAGAGACACCAGACAGGACACCCTTCAAATAAAAAGTGTATCAGACAACAGCCAAGGAGACTGATGAGTTTCCCCTCTAATCTTGTCTTGGGAGTGGCAATAGAAACAATGAAAAAATTTGTTTGTCGAAGGACAGGGTGATCTTTACACAGAGGAAAAAAATGAGTCTGACCAGTTTGGCCACTGAGCACAGTATTCACATTAAGAATGTGTTTGCCCTGCTCATTATAAGAAAATGTTATTTTTTCTTAAACAATGGTATTCTCATAACCATGCAGAGCAAAGAACGTTACTTTGTATTAATCAACAATTTTGCAACGCTGCATTGTAATGATCACACATTTGGACATGGAAATATCCAACCACATGTTTCTATTTATTCATTTCCTTTATTAGTGATGAGTTGAGCTGTGTTTACAAAGAAATTAATCAATTCAGATGAGTGAAAATATTTTGCTCAAAATGTAAAGCAGCTATAACACGACAGAAAATACAAAAACAGTGTCCTGCGTCAGATTTATTCTCTGTCTTGAGCTGTACTGTATGTGCATTTAGATTGCAGGGACACAATGTGAATTCTCAGATTTATGTATTTTTTTCACAGTGGACATCATGACATATCTTTGTGTCTTTACAAATCGGACATCAGAACCAAAGCCCACCTAACAAACAATACACTACAAATGGTTCTCTGCATACTTATGTAGTGCGGAGTGTCAGGGTGTAATGAAAGAGACGTATTTATGTCCCTTCACTTATTCATGTGTTGGAAATGAAGAGGCGGTTGACAGAATAAAGAGCCAACATTGGGGAAATGATTGTATTTATGATTTCAGTCTGACAGATGAATGTATCGAGAGAGACTGAATGACACGCTTTTGACAGTTCAAAGTGTTAAATGATATGATGTATGGCAACATACTCAAGCACGGGCGCTATTATACACTTTTACTTTAAGACTGAGGGCCTCACAGGCAGCTGCAAAGTGCTACTTTATAAGCATTCAAACATAAGAAGTGTACTGTATGTAGACATAATGCGTAGGAATATATAATTAAGCAGGCCAACTTCAGGATAGTTATTTACTAGATTACCAGTTTTACTACTCTGGGGATTTCAGATGAACATATTGTATTGCTGTTATCATGTAGTCAGTGCTACCTATAGCACCACCTAGCAGTAGCTTGACCATAGCAACTCACTGTGCTGACGTTCAGCCTGAGGTCTGTTCACACTCTCTATCGCTCTATCTATTTAAAAGAGTGTTTTTATGCATATTAAACAATGTGTGCATTAATGTGATTGAAATCGTTTCACTACTTAACTGTGCCACAATTTTGCAGTACGAGGATGTACAGTAGGAAGTAAGGGTGTTGATGGTGTGGCAGAACTCTCTGTTCAGCCTGTCCTATGTCAAATACTGCAATGATAATTTAAATGTACTTTGATTTTTGATAGTGTATACGTATTTAACACAGTTTAATCATTTTATTACCATTTGCAGCCTTAGGATTATCTAAGGATGTTTGTTGGGTAACAGATATTTGATGGTGATTACCGAACTCAAAGACAGCAAATAGTTGTCAGAGTGCACTTATCCATGCCCAGAGATGCAACAGTTGTCTTTTCACTAAATAAAGAAAAAAATCAATACATTCATTCTATCTATATGGTTTAAGCCGGGCACATCAGACACAATAATCCAAACAAAACGGATTGTGGAGAAAAAATAAAGGTCCTACAATGGTGAAGAAATAAAGGTTGGCAGGTTAGGGCAAACTCCTTTCTGTCAGAGCTAGAATTGACTCATGGCATGTGTGTAGAGTTCATATGACTAGGGACCGGAATGATTTTCTCAGTTAAAAATCAGGAGGTGAAAAATGGCGTGGTTATTTGTACCTGACAGAAGTTAAGAGCTTTTCCCTGAGGCCCGCTGGCTCCCTGCTGACCGCAAGGCAGCCTTCTCCTCCAGTACCAGCTCACCTTGTGAGATCACATGGCGTATCCCACAACTCCACAGCAACTACCGGGGACCTCTCTGTGCATTTAGTACAAAGCAGGTTATATAGTGTGTGTATACTGTATGTGTATGTGTGTGCGTGCGTTTGTGTTTTTGTTGGTGTTTACGCTTGTTTGTGTGTGAGCATGTGTACAGTACGTATGTGTGTCTATGCGGGTACAATAGTTGAGTTCTGAGGCTGAAGCCTGGAGACAGGTAAATCAAGTGCAAGGTCAAGGTTTTGTACTTGCGTAATTAGTAGTGTGATTGTTGCCTAGTTCTAAGGCTTGTCGGAGAATCCTGCGTGGCACCAAAAGGTCCCACAGGAAGAGATCAAAGCAGTGTCTGGGGAATTAGAGTTGATGTTTTATAGGTTCAGAGGAGAAAAAAACAATCTGTCATCCAGGATAGAATATTTGATACGGACCCATATGCATGTATGAAGACGCCAGCACTCATACTGTTCAGTTCACCTGATCAGTATTGGTCCGTCAACACTGTTCACATCCATATTCTGCTTTCTCATTACACTAACTGGCCAGAAGATCTACCTCATAGTGAATATTATCATTTCTTCAACTATCACTGGGAAAACAGCTTGTCTCTGAATTTGGAATTATCATAAAACTGTGGTAAAATGTAATATGAATGTTACATTAATCAGTACATATGATAAATTAATGCAGGGCAGAAAGGCTTGACATACAGTAGATATAATATACAGGACTTAAAATGTTTTTCTTTTGTATAGCCTAAAGCTCAAATGTGTTAGCTCAAAGTCACATAGTATATAATTTGCAGATGTTACAGGGAGCTAACATTATTGTTAGTTCAGCCAATAAAGCACAGTGGTTGGCAACCAACCTATACTATTGCATGTGATGACGAAAACAAGACAACAGCACACCGCCTGCCGGATCCTATCTGACAATCCTCGCCCATCAGACATTGCTGTGCGGTCTCTGATGTTGGACGGCTGCTAATTTAGCCTTTAGCTCCATGGTACCGTAAATCACAACACTCAGGAAGACAAATGTCAGAGCACATGTTGCCAGACTGTGTCTTTGAACAGAAGATTCCTTTAATTGGGTGTGCAGGGACTGGGTCCAATCCCCAGCACCCTCCTCATCTTCCTCCTTCCTCACTCTCCCTCTCCCTCTCTCAACATACTAACAAAAGGCAGAGAGATGAAAAAGACAGCGCCAACCCATCCCTACTTTGTGCCATTATAGAACAGACACACTAGGGGTAAAGAGGTGCGATGCTGAACATCAAGGAGAGCTTTATATAACTCTCTTTTTATTCGCATTGCTTCATGTTTATTTTACTTCTTCAAGCTATCATGTCTGATTGACACCGCTTCCTGTCATAACAACCATTATTTATCGAACCAGCCTATGGAATACAGTCATAGCTTCTGGATATATTTGTCTGAGTTTAGGAAAATGTGTAATAAAATCAAAAATGCTCTCCAAAGTATGGTTCGGTGTCATCTCATCATCAGCGTTATGATTCCACCCTTTCCCCTTCATCCGCTCACACACACACTCTGAACCTCAGCAGAGGGACTATAGATCATAAAGAATAGATATTCAAAGGCCTAAACACAAAAAGATTTTCCTCAAAGCCTGCCTCTCTCTGGATCCACTGGGCAAGGGAGGGTGAAATGTCCACACAGAGTCAAAAGACATCATTTACATTCTGTTACAATTCACTGTTCACAATTTAGTTATCATTTGCCTCGTAAATTTCAGTGAGCAGCAAACGTTTATTTCATCATTTGCAACCAGATTATTTGAATATGTGTACAGATATACATTTGACAATTTTGGCACCATGTTCAATATCTTAAAACCCCCTACTTATCATATTCCCACACTGTAAAAATAAACCAGCATAGTCGAGCCAATTTATTTAGTTGTGAGGCACATTCACACTACTAAAGAAATCAGAACAACAACTGCTTTGATCATTCTGCAATCATTAGGTATGATAATTAGGTATAACAATTTGCCAATTTCTCATCAGACAAACTGATATGTATTGTTATACTGAATCGATTTACTCAATAAAACAAAACAATCAATGTTACACTGAAAAACAAAGCCTGACATACTTGAAAGTTTGAGTTGATTCTGTGGAATTATTTTTACAGTGTACATGGACTTTGATGGGCTCAATTTGAGCATCGGGCCATTTAGATTACGTGTGGGCTGTAAAATGTAATGGCGCTGTGATAATCCTGGAGGTCACAGGACGTCAAAAAATAAATGAAGATATTGCATATCGGTTAGACGAAGGGCATCTTTGAAATAATCTTGAGACATTTTATGTCATTATACATGGACAGCAGACACATTCTATCAGTACCATACATCTGAATTTATCAATATCCTATTTTACTACTTTACTACTCAGAAAATAGGGCATGAAAGGGTAATGCCTCTATTCATCCATGATGCATTTGCACTATTTTCCTCATAGAGCTCAACAACATGTGATCGGGCACAAACTTGTCAGGCCATCTTTCATCAGGCCTCCACTGAACTATGAACTGATTCTAGAAAGAAGACGATACCACTGAAAACAGAAGTTTATGATGCATCTGCAGTGCCTATGTCCTGTTTATGTTAGTTCAAGGAGGAAAATAGTTCATAATATGCAGTTTGGTCCATAAAGACTGATTGTGTACTAATTAATATTTCGATAATCTAGCCTATCTTTATCTTGGCTTGTTAAAATATTCCGCTGAATCTACTCATTGCCAGCTTTTATTAGAAGCAGAAGTAGCATAGGCACCTGGCCAGACTAGGCTGCATGTTTACTAAAAGTTGTGACCTGATTTGTGTAGGTGGTGTGAGATAGATCCGTAAGGGTTTGTGGTAAAATTCCAGATCACATTACTGTCATAATACTGCTATTTCATGTTAGTACTGTCGATATGATAGTTAAAATACTCAACCTCAAGCTAAAGCTTAGGGTGGACTATATGGCTAAGTGGCTAAGCATTTAGATTTGATATTATTTAGGCAATATTTCTGTCTATTTACATGTAGGTATGACATATTAACATGTAGCAGTAATACGTTATATATAAAGGTAGAAGCAACTGTGTCATCATGTTTTATTCACATCCTATTTACATCAATTGAGATTCACTTTTAAAATATATTGGAAAATGTCTTCAAAGGGCATCTTAGCATGATCGCCTAGAGCTCCAACAATGCCATAAAATAATAAATAAAGTGTCATTTGTGCATATGGGAGTCCAAGCTCCCAGTCTGTTATGCTCTAGCTCAGTTTTCAATCTAAAATGTTGATATCTTTTCATCATATTTTCTCAAATTAGACAGTTTAATTTGGGTTTTAACACAATGCTAATCTTGATTAATGATATTAATCAATTCTGTCATGATTTGATGCATTATTGCAATTTTATTTACAATGTATGGCTGGGGAGTAACATATTGCATGTAATGTGATTACAGTAAGTGTGAATAGCTTACAAAAATGGTAATCCATTACTGTTAAAGATACTTTTGAGAAATGTGTTGAATTACTCAAATGTTTGAAGATAAAAGATTATTTAGATTGTAATCTTATATAACACTATCAATAACATGATTTTGTACCTCTTGGAATAATGATTTATAATTGGTACAGATCATAATATCAACACTAATTGCTGTCTGCAAATTTAACCAAATGAATAATTGAACTGCATACTGTAGGTAATCCAGAAATAACTAAAATTAATCAGATTACAATTATATTGTTTGAGTATTCCATTGGGTTACATTGCTGATAAGAATTTTCAGCACAGTCAGTTTTTTGCAACAGATTACATTTTGAAAGTAACCTTCCCTATCCTGATCCCAAGTCACAGCTCACACACACACATATATATATATATATATATGGTGGTTCAATCCCTGCGCATTACAGAAACTCCTTCCATTTCCTGCAATCATCTGACATGTGATTCATATCATCTCTGTTTGTTTAGGCAAGGCCCTGCATAGCAGTGGGGAGCGGTGGGCCATGAGCTGCACAGCACCACTGTAATGAGCGGAGCTGGACACACTTAGACAAAGAGAGCCTGGATTCTATTCAGCATTGTCTGGCTCTTGTCCAGCACACAGAAATGAATTCCAGTTCCTTTCAGTAACTGTGGTTCACAAGTGTATTACTCTGTCCACATGCAGATATCATATACATGAAGGGCAACAACGAGTTCAATGTCAAATTGAGTGGCAAACTATTGCCTATCAATGAAGGGGTCCTCATTCATCCTTTAAAGATATTTATTTGGTTTCAAGTATGACCAAACTTGGAGTTTTGGAAACTGTGGGATGCTAAACAGCAGTCTAAAACTCACAAAGACAAAAATAGACAGCCAATAAAGAAAAGTACATAGAGACAACAGCCAAAGCTGTCGTTTTCCCCAATGTTTTCTAAAGTCTGAGTTATTCACAGTAATGTTTGTCTCTTCAAACAACAAAATAAGTATCTTCTCTTTTTCCTAGGTGGTTCCCCCCCCAGCCAGACCCCATAGTGAGCAGCAGGCACCTTTTATTGATCAACACAAAGTCCCAAATAAATGAGCGCGGAATGAGAGCTATGCTCCAGGGAATTCAGGGGAGCTGGAGCTCCATAGGTTCCCATCAATTTTAATCACTCCACTAATGAAGAGGCTCCTCTCTGTTGGATGTCCATAACTCACTGTGCCAGAGCTCCCTCCACTACCTCAATCAAATCATTTCTACGCAGCGCCCTTCTCTTCACAACTCTAACGACCTTTTCGAGAATAAACAATGCATGCATTAACAGGGTTGAAAAATGGCTAGATATGAATAGAAAAGTTAAGTGTTTGACAAAAGGAATGTGGGCAGTACAGAGCAAGTTCACTTCCGCTAGTGAGCCGAGACAACGCATTTTTGTAATTAATTCACAATGAGTGAATCAGGTTATTACAATATGTCTAAATTGACATTCTCAGGTAAGCAGACTTTCTCAAACAGAAAATATTGCACACAATTTTTTTTATATTGTATTAAGAAGAGCTAATTAATCAGACCATTATTGCAGTGCAATGTATTAGTTGTTACAGAAAATGTATTATTTGATTAGACAACATTAAACAAAATGAAATAAGGGTCACAGATTAATTATATGATTTAATCACTGATACTGTAGACATAGTATACTGACACACACTGTTCTACGTGATTCGAGTGGCCATTCTTTGTGCTTTGTGAAAAGCTGAGGTCAAGACAATATTTCAGTTGAGCAAAGCTATGTGATACCAGTTTGAAATATAATATGCTGTTCAAGTACATGAAGTTGCCAGTTCCATTTATCTCCAATATGTCAACAAATAAAACTTCCTCAAGCCTACAAATATAACTTGAGGAATCTGGGCCTTTCTATGGAGAAGCTCCACATGCCATGATGGTGTGTAATCTCTTTCTCTCATCCTCTTTTACCCTCCAAGTATTTTAGAAGTTACTGAAACTCCAGAACTCTGTGAACTAGTGTGTCATGTACACACAGACACACACACACACACACACAAACACACACTCATATTTTACTTCTAGTGACGTCCAGAATCTTTCTCCAGCATCTGCTCCGCTCACTGTAGGTAAGGGAAAAAATCCATCACCTTCCCCCTGGGTTTGCATAAGCCTCTCAAAGAGGTGAGTCGCTGCCATTGGGCTATTTGTTGCCACGTTCTGGGATTTGCCCTGTCTTTTCAAATTTGATATCTGAACACTCCAGTGTGGGCATCTTGGCTAAGGCTCAGGTTCGACCCCGGGTGATGGGAGGCATTGGGTATTCACCATAAATCCCGCTCTTTCCTTGAAAACGTAATATGATATTTCAACATTGTATGAGTCACGCGGTGTATCGTTTCTTCTTGTATTAATCAAATGCACCAGAGGCTCATGTAGCGTACAAGGAAATCATAATATGCTATTTCATCAAATTCTACTGCCATACTCCGATAATATGTACTTTTTGAGAAGACAACAACGAATAAACCCTGTCACTAAAAAACACACATGTGCCTGGAGCGCTCTAGGGGTGATCTCTCAACGGGAACACATTACGTTCCCTGTGATTAACAGCTTATCTCTGAGACCCTATGGTGAACATTGATGTTTGATCTTTCATTGGCGATGTAGCGCAGGGGGGCCAGTCTTTGTGTGCTGTTGTCGTAGCCTGTGGGCACCACACTGTGCTGTGTGTGGAGGCAGGGGCAGTGGTGCCAAGTGGACAGAGACATTGCTCTCATCTCTGCAGCTGGCCTGACCCGCTCATCCATCCACGTGAGGAGTGGATGTGACCAGCTCCGGCGTCGCTCTTTAGACACCGGCCCGGGGACACTCGTGACACGTTCCCTACGTTAGAGGAAAGAAGGCTTTGCCGTAGCTCCAAATGCCAAACTTAAGAATAGCTTTACAGTTTGAAAGTTTGTTTTGAGATCTAGTGTAATGAGAGCAGTTTGGTCATCTTACGTGGTTACGGCACATATGGAGACACGGATGAAATATGACTTCTGCTTGTGAGGCGAACACACCAAAAATTAAAGATAATGACTACAAGCTGATAAATGAGTTCTCGTGTCAGGCATCTTCCTGTTAAGACGTGTTCCTTATTATCGATCAAACTACACAACCTGATGGAGCTGACTGAAAGTCACCTTGATATAATTCTGGCTATCAATCATTTGGAGTGCACTCTTGGTCATGGTTGGCAGTGCCATTAGCATCACCATGGCATTGTTTGGGGAAGAAGACTGCTGTTCCGCCATGATTAACACAATGAAGAATCTTGTCCTCCTGTCCCACTGCACCATCCATTGTTTCCTATCTAGCTCGCGAATCTCCTCTGGATGCTTGATCTCTGTTTTATAACTATCCTAAAATGGCTAAAATGTCACTCATTCGATGTGCTAAATGTGCTTGAGTACAGCGGTGAACGTGTTTGTGTGTGTGTGTGTGTGTGTGTGAGAACTGGATACATAGGCCTCTGCATTTTAATTTTTAAGTCTACGATTGTCAAGCAGAATAAAAATTAAAAAAAACCATTTCCCTATTGTAAACAATATTGAATGTTCAAACAGCTGTAATGTTACAGGGTCACGCTGTCTGAAATTGTGATTGAATTTGTGCTTCATCTAGAATATTACAGTATCAGAGCAGAGATATATCCACTGCAATCTGTACAGTTAAAGTGTATCACTATTTACAGTGCACCAGTCCTCTGTACATCATATGCTAAGACTCTAGGCAGTATTCCACTCATGGTCATTACCTTTATCGCACATCATCACCCAAGCTGTTTTCCTGCAGTGTTCACAACAGAAGCATGAAGAAACAACTCGCCCAACACCTGGTCTGGGATCAGGGGGCAGAACACATTTGCCCTCTGGTCTCACATGGGCTCCATTCAGAGGCGAACTATGGGCTTCCTAAAGGTTCTGTGTGGTTGGGAGACATATGGCTTAGCCTGGTGTTACGTAACCCTCGGCCCCCACCATCTGCCTGGAGGCCCAGGTGTGCGGAGCCTGCCAGCCTCCGACCGAATCCAACACCGCTGGAGCTCCGTCATTCATGGCTTTTTAAATCTTGCCACCATCCCATCCCTTGTTCCACTTACCAGACATGCACACGTACGAATAAGCTGTATTAAAAACGCTCGGAGCCCAACCCACTTTGGCTCAACGCAGGAAGGAAGCAGCAGAGGCGCTTATACAATGGGTGTGTGAGGGGAAAGTGTAGGGGATAGTGGTGCACAGCATTTGTTGACAGGAGGGCCCAGTGCACAGAGCAGGCTGGGAGTTATTGGAAAATAAATCATAAATCATCTCACCTCAGTGACAGGGAAAGGCCCTCACAGAGCACATCTCCTGTGTGGCCGGCCTGAGTTCCTCCGATCGCCTGCTGCTATAACGCGCATGCTAATACTGCTCTAATGAGTATGCATGTACCAGACCAAGGATGGATCATTAAGGAGAAGGACTGAGACAGGGATGAGGAAGGAAAACTTGATTGCAATAGTAGGAATAACTCTGACATCGCTGTGAGCACCACTATGAGTTCATTCCAGAAACCCTCTCTATTCCCATCGGGCACCTTGGCTTGTTCCTACCCAGAGATGATTTAGCCAGCA
>OMOT01026545.1:6151-16586 GCA_900312575.1 Acanthochaenus luetkenii | reverse complement strand
TTGCGTTTGACTGTTTGGAAGCCCCTGTGTGTGTTAAACACAGTTTGTCAACGTTTCAGGAGCACTGGTGCTAGTAAAGTCAAGCCGTGGAGTGACCGTCAAGTGCTGTAGGAGTCGATGTGATCTTGATCTAGAACACAGAAATAACTACATTCTTTATCTTTATTTTATTTTATTAAATGTTATTTTTCCAGGGTGGACATTTTCCCACCTGCATTTCAAGTAGTTTTAGAGAGAAGAAGAAAAAGATTGGTTTTGAACAGTATAACCCTTTCCTTTAAGTTCTAACTTTTTATTTTTGTTTCCATGCATATATATGTAATGCGTACTATACACTTTTATAAACTATGTTTTGATAATTCATTTCTTAACAAAAAACATGTCCATATACTATAACCCTTACTGCTGAGTACTGAAAATAAATAGCTGGGAAAAAAAGAGTGGAGATCAGTGTTGTCAATCCATTCTCCTTCATCAGCTCACCACTTACTGTAGAGTAGAGACTAGTCCCAATGATTGACAGCTCTGTCATCTAGGGGGCGGTAGACGCCTAGAGGTTAGAGAAGCAGGCTCGTGTCTGAAAGGTCAGATCGGCTAGGAAGATCTAGGTGGGCAAACTGGATGAGAAACTCTGCCTTCCCTCAGCATCTACTTTGAGCAAGGCTCTTCACTCCCATTTTATCCAGTGGAGTTGCTCACGGGCCAACAGTAGAAGGAAGACTGGTTAAATCAGGGTTAAAAGAAGGTACACCATACACTAGAGACTAGACCATCTAGACTTCTTTCTAACAGTAACGCACCAGAGTTTCTAGATCAGTGGTTTGTGACCTGGTGGCTCCCAGCTGCGTGCCAGGCGGGTCGCAGGCTCAAAAACAGGGAAAAAAAGGCAAAATAGCTATTGAAGTTTGCATTAGGCGAGTTACTTATCCAAGTGAAGGATATGGGGGTTGAAAAAATGACATAAATTACTTATGTATATGTTATGTGTATGTTTACGGTTTAATGATGATTTTCACCACAAATGTAGTTGCTAAAATAATCAGTTTATTTGGGCAAGTTGACGTTAAGACATTGATTACCTTTATTGTGACCGATGTTTTGAACAAAATGAACCTTTCATAAGTAGATCCTGCCATGGAAAAGTTAGGGAACCTCTGCTCTGGACTACCTGTGTCCTGGAGTTGAAAAGGATTGATAAGATGTTTAACTAGCCCTTTTAAAGGGAAGGTTAACACTTTCCTCTCCCATTTTAAGAAGACCTTTCAGATTGTTGAGTTTATCTTCCACCGTGTTTAGGTTTGGGTGAAAGGGTGGCAAAGTGGTTACAGATTGTCCTGTAACTGGAATTTCTCTGTTTGATCCCCTATGACTCAAAATATCCATCCTGCAGAAGACACTGAATCCCTTATTTTCAGATCTTGAACAAAGTTGTGAGAAGTTTCTCTTAAAAGGTTAAGCTGATGTGAGTCACATAAGACTGGTAACATGTTGAACTGTCTTATTAAGGGCAACCATACTTCTCATTTACTGTACGTAAAATTGTTTACATGGTCTTGATTTTATTGTAGTTTTTTTTTAACAATGTTTCAATCATTGAGACACTCAGCCAAGATCTATAACATTTTAAACTGGTGACTGTAAACTGCTGTGGATGCCTACTGCTCATCTGAAGGCGACTCTGCGACGGCTTGAGTTTTGGCCCATTTTCTCGGTCAGTGTTCAGTTTAATGAACTTAATGTCGAACATCTATTGTACGATCTCAAAACACTTTGTGCAACATTTGAAAAGAGAGCACTAATTTGGTGTGCCGCCTTGGAAGTGGTAATGCAAAAGTATGTCCGCAACATAAAGTTGGAGAAACACTATTAGACAATGGTTGCTGGATTAAAGTCGACCGTCAATTCCATTAAGGTTCAAATAAGAATTTGACCAGATTCTCGGTTTTTGGCACCGAGACAAACCTCTGTGAAAATGCTATCGAGGTACACCAAGTTATTTCATTTGTTCTTTAGGATGAAGTTGAGCTTTTACACTACATTACATTTCATTACGGCATTTAACAGACGTTTTTATCCAAAGCGACTTACATATCATTGCAAGGATTTGTTGAGATTTAAACCTCATTAGACTTCGATTAAAATCTAGAAACAAAAGGTGGATATCCCATATCAAGGTTTTCCAAGGAATCCGAGTCCCTGATGATGATAATAAATGTGATATACAGTGTATTTGTTGTTAAGCAGAATGCTTATTGGACATACAGAGGGAATCGAACTGCCTGTAATTCTATACACACCCTGCAATATGGCGCCTGGTTAATATCGAAGAGATAGAATTGTGAAGAGGTTTGTGTTGAGTCCATGAGTAATCTGTAGACCTCATTTGGTCTATATAGCCTCATCCTTTCATGCAGTAGTCCTATGATACACTGGCAACATATATGAGCAATTTTGCCAACAGTACTTACCAGCCGTATTTGTTCTTGATACTTGTTTTCTGTGGTTTGGTTCAGTCTTCATCTGTAAGTGACTGGCCCTGTGCTTGGCCTTTCCCTTGTGACGTTCCATTTCATGAGCATGGAATTATCTAATTAAATCTTGACTTTTTAATCAGAATAGATTTATCCACATATTTGTGATCTTTCAATATTACTTTATGCTTGTGTGATGTTATTAGTTTGAAATAACCTTGTTGGGTTCAATGTTTAGACGGATGGAGTACAGAACAGTTGCTCAGTATCTCGGAGCTGCACTCGGATATAACCTTATAATTCCAAGATCAGGATTTGCCTGCAATGTTGCACATCTCTATTGCCTCAAAAAAGTTGCCCTTGTGTCACCTCCTTTAGGATTCTTCTGAGCTCAGTTTGGACCAAAACTTGGATGTCTTCATCATGGGTTCTGATTGATCAGCACAGCCTAGAGCAGTGGTTCTCAATCCTGGTCCTCGAGTACCACATCCCTGCTAGTTAATTACATTCACTGGCTGAATGAGGGCTGGGACACCAGGTTAATGTAATCTACCAGGTGTAATAGAGACCCAGCAGGGCTGCGGTTATCGAGAACCACTGTCCTAGAGGAAGTATTCTGCTGGTTTCTCAGTCTTTTGAAAACATACAAATATTAAATTCAGGTACTTGTGACTTTGGGGAAGGTCTGTTTACTTTTTCAACTGCCTATAGTTGTTATATTCAGCAATTTCCTAACCGGTTATGTTGAGTGTTGATTTTCCAATATTATTGTCCTATTGGGTTGAAGTTGCATCTGGTATTAAATTCATGATGTAGATGGAAAATATATTAAGACTCTCCAGAAAGGGCACACAGCTGAGTATAAACACAGGTGTAAATACATACGCACAAAGGGTTGGATGTAGATCTTTCCACATTAGCTCTGTTGGGTGTTTTAGAAAAATCATTAATTCTTGAGTATATTCATACTTTAAGAGTTTGTCATCGTAAGTACTTCACTTACAAAAAGTGTAGCATGTCAAAGGGGTTTAATACTTTTGTTTTAAATGTTGAGTAATCAGTTAGAAACCAAACTTTAACAAATATTTGTACATTTTGTACTTGTATCTAAATGTCTTGGTGCCCTGTTTGGACACAATCTAGTTTCATCTTTTAGATTTTAACGCCCGGTCTATACAGGACATTCATTGAGTTTGGCTCCTTACAGCTGGTTCTAGATCAATCTCCATTCATAAAAACCTCTTTGAACTGTACTCTGCGTTCTCTGTGCCTGTTATATTTATTTCCATACGAGTCTCTTCACTCATGTCTTTCTGCATGTGCACACAATAAAGATTTGTGTTTGAGAAAGATCTGATATTGTTGAATGATGACACAGTATGTACTGTGTCCTGCTGCATCCTCTTAACACTGTGTTGTGGCTTCATGCTTCCAGTGTTGGGGTCTAATATCCAATTTTGTTTGATGATTTATCACTAGTTATACCATCGTGGATTAGACATAAAACATTTATAATTGAAATTATTGAAATTGTAATGAAAATTGCGCTAATTTCCAACCTCAACCCCCAAAACTGGCCAGGTATTTAAAAGCTGGTAATTTGGTGAAATGCAAATTACATGTACATTATGCTTCCCCATTCTACCATTTTGTGTCCCCAGCTGAATTGAACCAAATACATTGTTGGAGGGGCGCAAAATGGCAACCAATTAGAGATGCAATATATACACAGTATATAGTCATATGAGAGGTCTGTCTGTTGATGCCAACATCTCCCAGCTTCTGGTACTCTGACAGCCGGCTCTGGGGACTCATTTATAGAAAGACTTGAATTCCATTGTACGATGATTTCAGTTCACATGATTAAAAACATCTATGGTGTTCATACCTCCAATAATCAGAGAGATTAGTTTCATCATTTGAAATTACACCCCCAAAAAGTTGAAAGTGATGTAGCTTATTGATTTTGGCGTCTAGATCATGTTTTCATTAACTGCAACTTTGGATTTGGTGCATGAGCACATCATTTGTGTGTAAGAAGCCTTTATACGTTTGGCCCCTGGTTTCCCAAATGTAATCTAAGGTCAGAGGATGTGAGGTATGAGAAAAAATAATGAAATCCAGAGAAACCCATCGGTCATACTGGTCAAATCCAAACAACAGACGTACATAGATGGGGGAATCAAACTACTGGTTTCCTATGTTTGACGATCTAGGAATTTAAGCTTGTTCTACAATAATTATAAGTCACTCTGGATAAGTGTGCAGGTGAAATGCCCCAAATCTAAATGTAATGGACATGATACTTTGTAATATAAGGACCCATATGATGCCATTATTGTATATTTGGCACAAATCCATGTGGGACAAAGACACTAGTACACCCTATATGGGAACAAGGCTAGAAAACGGCAAAAGAAAGACTTTGGTTTGCATGTCTTTAGAATTTCATGTTTTTTGACATAACATGATTCACGGTTTCCTACTTTACTGCCTGTTATTTGCTCTTTTTATTCTCTTTTGTTTGTCCGGATCCCTGTTGTATATCCAAGTTGAAATTAGAGTTGATTTTAATTAAAAACATTTCTTTTCTCAGATCTGAGCCCGGTGGGTTCGACAAGCAGCGCCAAGAACTACGCGTGCAACCAATGCGGCCGGACTTACCGCCACGCCAGCTCCCTGCTGAACCACAAGAACAGCCACAAGACGGGGACCTACTTCTGTAACTCCTGCCAGAAGGAGTTCCCCAACCTGATGTCCCTCAAGAACCACCGCCGCATCCACACCGAGCCCAAACGCTACCGGTGCCCCGACTGCGGCAAGTCCTTCCGGGTCTCCACCGCACTCGTCTGCCACCGCCGCATCCACACCAAGGAGAAGCCCTTCACTTGCCAGCAGTGTGACAAGCGCTTCTCCTCCAGGTCCAACCTGAGGCACCACATGAAGGTGCACTGGAGCAGCCCGCCTCTCTCACGGGGCTCCTCCTCTGCCTTCCTCACCATCCCCTCACGACCTTTTCTTTAAATGTTCAACCTCACCACTGCCCTCTCCGCTAAGCGTCTGCACGGGGGAGACTTGGTGCCGAAACAGTCTGGAGGCGTGCCGCTACCTTAAATATAAAAGTGGACCGCCCTGAACAGACGTCAAAACCAGACCACGTCGTCCACTCAAGACTAAATATCTGCAGAGGGGCTCAAACAGTTGAAGCAAAGGCACCTGAAGTAACCAGTGGACCAGTATAAGTATCGTGCCGTGCGTTTACAAGCCGTTCCTCCTGAGCTCCTCCTGCAGCGCCCCAAGCCCCACCCAGCCTTCCATTCAGCGTCTGATGATGAGCAAACTCTTCAATACAAGATCCTGTCCTGCCTCTTGGCTCCATGTTCCCCCATTGACAATGAACTGGACACCTGGAGTTCAATGGAGTTCTCTCTCCATTGACGATCAATGGAATGTTGTATTTCTCCATTGACTGCAATGGCCTCTGAGATCTTCTCTCCACTGACAGTGAATGGGGGCCTTAGGTTTCTCCACTGATAGTAAAAGGGGGTTCATGTTCTTTATTGACCGTGAACAGGACATTGTCCCGTTCCATTGACAGTGAATGGGTCTGTGAGGTGCTCCACAGACACTTCATGGTTTCTTCATTGACATTCCCATTGACGGTAAACTGGGATCTGAGATTCACTCTCCGGTGACATTGAATGGGACAGAAGACTGCAGTATTTGTCTCTTCTCTTTTGCAACATATCTTTGGTCTAAAGTCTCTCCTGGTTCTTTCGCAGCCTAAAACACAGCAAGCACAGATGTGTTAAGGGTCTTCTATCCTTTGCACTGTTGGTCTTTTCAGTGATACTTGTCAAATACTTTCCTTTAACTCCGTGTACCATTGAAGGCAGGGCAAGCCACCCAGTTAAGGACCTGCTGCTCTACATAAAACAATTGTATTTGTGTTAGAGCTGTGCGATATGGATAATTTAATATCATGATAATTATATATATCACGATATAGTAAGTTTTCTGTCAATTCAATGACCATTTTTCGATACAAAATAACCACATGCCTCTATTTTCTTTTTCATTAAAAAATACAGAATTGAATTGTTTTATTCAAAATATGCTGGCGAAACATTAATTGATTGCCTTTTCTTATTTGTATTTCCCATTTCACCCTTAACACAAAAATGGGAAATAAGACTGAAAATGTAAAAAAGGTGCATTTTCATTTGTGAACTTCCAACTAATCCAAACACTGCCAAAGGTCACCAGCAGGGAGAGATCATGTGGAATTTAAAGTAATAAGAATTCACTAATCTACAGAAGAAGTCAACTAAAGACGGCAAAAACATAGCGGATTATTCACAGCCCGGTGTGACTGCGGTCAAGTGAGCCGTCTCTAGTGAAACCACGGTCCAGCCAACCGCTGTTGTGCTGCGTGTCTAATGGTGTGTTTACGGTATTTACCCAGCGCCGAGTCAAAATAACTCTATTCTCTCTGCGTTTGGTCAAATATAGCAGAGCTAAGCGGTCCAGATTAAATACTGAGCCTCGCTCGTGATAAGAGCTGATGGTCCATCGCATCATCACATTGACAATGCCGATAGAAATGATAGAGGAAAGTATCTACCAATATAAATGGTTCTATCGTTCCACGATGTATATCGTCATATCGAACAGCCCTAATTTGTATTGGTTTCAGCGGAAAGCTCTGGTGTCACAAGGTCTAAATGCTGTTTCCAGGGTTCTTCTCCAACCCGCCAAGATACATGTCCGGGGAAAAGCTAAGCTAAATGTCCGTTGTCACAGGCAGATGATTTCCACTGCGTTTCCTCGACCCCCTAGTCCCTCACTGTCTGTGAAGCAGCAGGTTCGGGGTTACAGCGGCCTTGGGAAGGGCTTAAATTCACTCTTTCCACTGACGGATAACAAGACTCCGTTTATCTTCCTATTGAAGCAAACTGGACACTAATGTTCTCTCTCCAGGGACAGTGGACACTATGCTCATTTTCTCTATTGACTGAAAACGGTGCTCTTAGTTTCTAACTCGTCTAAAGTGGAGAGGGAACAGCAAAAGAATGAGGTGTCCTTCCAAAGAGTTCCATCGCCACTGAAACTGACAGACATCTGCAGGAAGTCGATGTGGAAAAAAGGGGATTCAGTGTTTTTGTACTTCCTCCATCTCCTCTTCGTTGACCTTCACCTCCCTCTGGCTGTGGAGATTGATTGTGTACAGATATAAAGCAAAGGGCATATGCAGTTAAACGGACTATACTTATCTCCGTCTCCACATGTTTGCCCACATGTCAGCCTAATCACTGTTGGGACATACATGGTTGGTGGCATTTGGTGGACACTTCTACACAAAGCCCCTTACAGTACCATGAGCGCATCAATGGGAATCGAACCCCCTAACCCTGGCGGTGTCAGTGTCACACTCTTGCTATAGAGCGATACAAGCCCACTTCTTCCTCTGGATGTAAAAGAGCAGGCCCACTTCCCAACGTCATTAACCACGAGACTTTGTTTCGTGGTGTAATGTACTGAGGCACTGTAAAAGAGCAAACTGAGAAGTCGCCGTGCTCTTCTGTCAGATTCAAACTGTTTTTAACTTGTGTTTTCCTTGCGGCATGAAGGTTAAACCATATTGTTCTTCAAGATGGCAGCCACGCTCTTAAAAAGGGGATGGTTCACTGAACGCCAACTCTTTCTTGTTCTCTCAGACTTCTTCATGGTTTTCTTCAGGAACAAAGCTGATGTTTGGGAGCCAAGTAGTTTTATTCCTGAAGAAAATCGCCAAGATAATCTTAAGGTTTCTCCAAATAACCTACCAGCAACTTTGTGGCTCTCGTCAGAGATGAGTTTGTTAAATCAGTGGATTATCTATGTCTTTCCTGTTAATCGCCTTGTGTTTGTATATTATTCTGTTTGGTTTTTGGGCACATGTATTTTTGACGCTGTGCCTGATGGCTGAAATATATAGTTAAAGGGTTGTGGTACAATCTAAAGGAAGTAGAATTTTAAAAAGTGATGTGATGATATGTATCTTCTACTTTCACTTGATGTTACAATGCTCATCTGCAGCAGTTTTCACTTCTTGGCCAAGCCACAAAAGCAAAATTCACAATTTTTCTGATTCTTCAGATTGGAAATGATAAAGAATTCTGTCTTTGCAGCTTGGCCAGAAAATAATAGCAGTCTGTAGCCATTTTGTGATAACCATTTTATGTCCCTCCTAGTAACCCTGCATTCATGGCATCTCAGAATTTTGGATTTTGTGACAAATACCGGTAACCACATAACTCCAAGCTCTTTAACCTTCATGTTGTGAAGCTATGACTGGTAGCTACCACCTAGCACCACCCAGAGCCCCCTAGCTACTACAGGCGTCAAGTGCACAATAGCTACCTCTAGTGGTTCGTCGGGTCTAGACAAGTTCACAGACAAAATTGAACTTTTTTGTACCTCTGTGACATAATTTTCACCTTACTATGGTGCAGCCAGCTAAAGCATATAGCACAATCAAAACACTGTTTTAAAATTGAGATGACAAATGCTAACATATTTTTGCTTATATTGGAGCTCTGTGAAAATTCTGACTTTCCCGCTTGGGCCATTCAACCGTGTCTTTCTGACGTGTAGTTAAGAAACTTTCCAGTTCTGCCTCTCCATGAACACAGGGTAAGAATTCAATTCATTTCAGTTGGGCTTGCAAAATGGGGCAAGAGAAAGTGACCCCTAGAAGTAGAGCAGTAGACCTGTGGTGCTGTTTGGTTAGATCATGTATTGTCATTGTACCTCTGTATCATAGCCTCTGTATGACTTTTATATACAAAACAACAGATAATTGTAGAATGCCTTTATTTATATCAACTTGTAATGAACGGCTATTAATAAAGTGTGTGAGTGTGGAGCTTTGATGTCCCAGCCAAGTAGCCCTTGTTCAAAAATGGTTTCAAAATGTGTGTGAACTAGTTGAGAAGCACTTAATTGATCTTCCCAGATATTCTGAATGAAATTGAAGCATCACGTTCATAAAAAGGTAGCACAATAACTTTTTTAGTATTTGGAAAATGATCAATATCGATGATGATTTGTCTTTTGGTGGTATGTATGCCTTTTAGAGCATTGAAGAAAATGGGAGATTCCTGGTTGTAAACTTGGAAGACAAACAAGGAGAGGACAGTGTCGTCACCAGAGCCCGAACTGGGGCGATGAACATTTACCTTGAGCGTGTGTCCTACCCTCCTTTCCCAGTTCAGATCATCATGGCAACCCCTTCCTCTCCTTCTTTGTCTCTCTGGCGTGGAGGCCGAAACCTCGAATGCTTCTTTCCCCTGACTAACCAAATACAAAGTAATTGCTGTAACTTTGATTACAGAGTAAAAGTGTAAGAGACACTGTAAGAATGTTTTGTAAACTTCTTAAACCAGCTAAGACCAAGCCCTGTCCATGTTCAAGCTGTAGTAGGCCTACTCTCATTTAGGTAGGACACATAGGAAGCATCCTTTTAAGGTACCTTGTTTTGGCCAATTTTGAAGGAAGCATTCCGTGGTTCCTCGGGGCGGAGTAGAACATCTCAAAACACCTTGCAACATCAAAGGCGAAGAAGAACAAAACTTCCCCAACATCTGCAAAAATGAATGGCGGACAGAAATCCCCACTTCGAGAAAAGGTTTCTCCAAACTAATTTGTGACCTTAAAACATTTAATACATCTAACATGTTCAATTCATTTTTATGTGAAAACTTCTAGCGGTCAGACGGAGCGTCCTGGCATAGTTTAGCTAGCTAGCGGTAACGTCACCAGCAGTACCTTGGGGTCCCCAGGTCGAAGGAGGGTCTGCCTACTCACTACACCACCCTGCCGCCCCCTAAAGGTAAAGCTGCTATAAGGATCTCTCTCTCTCTCTCTCTCTCTCTCTGTCTCTCTCTCTCTCTCTCTCTCTCTCTCTCTCTCTCTCTCTCTCT
>OMOT01026543.1:0-10039 GCA_900312575.1 Acanthochaenus luetkenii | reverse complement strand
CCATCTCTCTCTCTCTCTCTCTCTCTCTCTCTTTCTCTCTCTCTCTCTCTCTCTCTCTCTCTCTCACACACACACACATGCACTTTCCCTCTGAAACCTTCTGGAATTAGCTCTCTTTCTTTTTTCATAGGGGGTTGGGCTCAATGTATATAGTGGCCTTTCCTTTTGCTAATGCAGGTGATTTTCTCCCTGTGAAAGCACTGTAATCCATCTCCTGCTTGTCAGGGTGGCGATTTATTGTGCGCACTGGGCATTAACCTTGTTGAATACACATGGCATTAACACACGGCTAAGAACAGATGCATCGCTTTAACAGATAATATGCTGGAATAAGATGGAGTATTCAGATTAGCTGCAGTGTCAAATAAATTGCATGCCATGGGAGTAACCCCAGAGTTCTTAAACAATATCCTGCATATCAGATCTCCCTTAGGTTTTGGCATGACAGAGATTAAATGAAGCGTTGCTTTGCATGGGTTGCCTCTGCACGGGTTGCCTCTGCACGGGACTTCAGCATGCCTCCTGTCTGACAGTAGAGCTCTCAAATACATGCACACACATACTACACATACTGTACATGTGCATACATATGCAGACACACACACTCGTCTCTCTATTTCAGTTTCTATATTTATTCTCTTAATTAAATTCTGCTCTAATATCTTGGTATTAATGTTACATTTTCTGCCATGTTCATGTTCACCAGAAATTTATATTTTTGCCTCAGAATGAAAACATTCATTGTTTGAGATATCACCAACATCACAGTTCAGTTTTTGTTTTTGTTTTTTTCTGTGGTTCAAGGTCCCTTCTTTTCCAGAAACTTCTGTGAGAGGGCCAAAAGTGTGTCTGAGGACTGATGAAATATTGAGTTGTCTCTCAAAGACATTACACTAGCTACTTCATCCCCATTCACACTCTGACAGGTTGGTGGCTTAAATCAAATGGCCAAGAGAGCCTTTTATTCTGTTGACCCATGAGAACTATTGATTGAGAAGTATTGGTCCAAGTCCTGGCTTTCTCCTTTAATCACTTAATCACATTTCCTCAATCAACTGGTTTACACCAGGGCCAACAGACTGGAGAGCAAAGCTTGGCAGTTCCCGGGGGACGCACCACTACACAGGAATGCATTTGCAAAAGCCAATATACACCGTGCATCTGAGAAGATCACACGGAGACCTTGACAATCAATGCCCGCTTAATTGAAGGACCCATTTCCTCCTGAATATTGTGGGAGAGGCGGCACAATCCCGCCGACCCTCTCCCCACCGCCAACCTTTTTGCCTTTCAACCTCATGGCCATTACAGCTCTCTGTGCGGTGGTGGAGCAACAACTGCAGGTTTTTTATTGATGGGAATGTTTATGAATATTTGAAGGGCCTTTCAACTTGGCATGAAAGGAAACAGGGACACAGCAGCCTTTGTGAGTGAGTGGCATTTATCCTGCTCCCACACAACATGCCCCTTCTTAAAAGCCCTTAAGAGGAGGAGTGTGAGAGAGCTGCGGTGTGAATCCTCTTCTGTGGCGAAATATCAGTGTCGCCAAAAGGCCTATTGGCCACGCCCACCACAAACTGAAACCATATTCTGGTTGTCAGTGTCTCTCGACCTAATTCACATCACCCAATTCTTTCTTTGTTTCTATCGAAAGATGGTGGGAGGAGGGAAATACAAAAGTATGCGATTTCTTCAATGATTCATCCTACAGCAGATGGCTTCCTTTGTGTTAGTGTGCACGTGTGTGTGTGTGCGTGCATATTAACCGACATACGTGAGAGAGCCATGAAGAGAAACAGACAAATAGAACAAGCGATGGCCAGCGATAGTCAGAGGCACCCACACAGCGTGGGGCTGCTGCCAGGTCAGGCTGGTTCGCCCTTCCACCTGCACTTTCCACATCGGTTGCTTTGGAGTCAATCCAGCTCCAGCCACCTTCCGGTGAAAACAGCTGACCTTTTCCAGCAGTCGGATCTGCAGGATATGGACTCTGAAAGGGTTGTGATCCTGGCCTTGGCATCCCTCTCATTGATTTGTATTACTCTCTCATGTTGGTCTTGTAGAGCAAATCAATCACTGTAGTGCACACAATGTTGTTTCAAAGTTTGCATCTTCACATATCTTTCTGAGCCAGACATACATGTTAGTATTTCACCAGAGGGGGAAGTGTCCTCCCTGGAACAGGTATCGGTTCAGGGTCTTTCAACACTGACACTTCGACAGGGATGGAAACATCCAGAAAGCTGCAACCTGCCCTGTCTTTATCCTCCCCTGGTGCTGGTACGCTGTGATGTTGGTGATTGTAGAATTGAAGCTTTTAATACTGTTGCACTCATTGCAAGTTGCTCAGGAGAGCATCAACTAAATTACTATAATGGGACTGTAACATTGGAGACATCAGGATGGTCTCTCTAACCAATAGGCCACACTGCAGCCTCCTAAAAACACAAGATGGTTAATTTTATTCCAAACCACCAATATCAAAAGCTGTCCATCAACTTGGTGACAGCTTGCTGAAGTTAATATTCTCCCCTTATCGGTCTCAAATTTCATCTGGCGAAGTGAAAAGAGAGAAAAGAAAGACAAAAAAGCCAATAGTGTTTTCAGTGTCTTTTGATCGTGACACGATCTGCTCAGCTCTGGGGATATAACTCAATTCCTTTTTTTTTTTACTTGATATCAGATCAATCTTTAGATGGATCCCCACTTTTTCTCTGGGATTTTCAGGGAAATTGGGAAGACACTGTATACCCGTCCTCCTGACGAAACATCCAAATGCAGGTTAAACCGCAAATTTGGGACAAATACTGGTATGAAACAAGTCATTAGCCCTGAGGTGAAGTCATCTTGGTGAATTCAGATAATGCCAAGTTGGAGATTTGCAATTATGAAAATGATCCTATTTCCCCCCTTGCTTATCTTAACTTTGAACACGCACACCCTCACACACACACACTTCAGTGGCACAGCGAATTCCGGCTGGGGTTTTTCACATTATGACCGTATCCCAGAGAGAGACTGTATTTGTCAAGAGCCAATACTCTGTTCAATTTTGGGGGCATGGGAAACTGGAACTAAAATGTGAAAAGCTGACTCCCCACTGCGCTTTGTCACAGGCTGATGCATAATCAATTACGATTAATTAGCAGATGTACAGTCGCCTTTAATCTTAGCTGACTGCGGAGTTATTAGGCCTCTGTATGACAGAAGGACACCCTATGGACCGGCGTGTGTGTGTGTGTGTGTGTGTGTGAGTGTGTGTGTGTGTGTGTGTGTGTGTGATCACCTCTGGTCTAATTTGCAAAGCTGCTCTCTGTACCCATCACACTCACAACAATAAGGCAGCATCCGAAGCAGTCCATTTTGTTTCAGCCATTAAACTAACTGCAGACAAACATATGAGCAGTCCACTGTGGTATTTACACCTTCTGAAAACATTTATTTGCCAGACTGAGCAGGGTGAAATACTGTCGTAGTTGCAACTCCTAATTCTTCGCATTTGTTTTAGCGTTTATTGCGAAGCCCACCCATCCACCACCTAAGTTGGAAAAAACTTGAAAAAAACTTGCAAATATTGTTCTGCTTTGTTCTGGTACCCACAGTGCTAGGTGTTACTAATGCATTGCATTACTGTCTCTGAAACCATCTATATTTGGTGACAGACCTCGCTCAGATACTATTTGACCCAGTTCTGATGGGTACATGAGACTCAAGTGCCCTTGACTATATTTAACTTTTTACTACTTTTATAAAATACAGTGGGCTGTGTTTGATCATTACAGTGTTACACGATTGCCGATAAATGTTATCGTCCCAAAATGTGAAGTTACAGTCTATATGTCACCAGAGAGCCACCTTAAGGGAGGACATGACATTAGATATTCAAATGAAGCAGCTAGTGTTACATCAAAGTGCCATAACCTTCAAAATGATGGAAACACTCAATAGGAGGCACTCGTTCCATGCTGGCAGGCGGCACAATTACTGCACCGCACTGTGGGGGATGGAGGGTGCAACCTAGCACCAATAACACTTTCAGCTTCCTCTCTACTTTCTGATTCCTGGCACAGTTTAATGTCTGCTACGTGAAGATACTCTCCCTTTTATTGGGTGGCAGATAGAGAAGCACCAGTTCTTCCAGTGATGCCGCTCAGTGGCCAGCAGTAAGACTGTGGTTGTGCTCAGCAGCTCCCAGATGTGATTGCATTAAACTGCATGAATCCGATGCAGAGTGTTTCCAAAAGACAGAACACATGCTCTATCGCTCCCCTGGATAAATAGGTGTTTACTGTGGAAGAAGAGATGGCTGTGGCTAAAATGAATGATGGCCTCAGTACACCTGACAGGAGTAGAAACCTGTGGCCGTCTGTTTTCTGTGGAAGCGCAGTGAAGATTAATGACAGGCATTACGTCTAAGAATATAGCCGTGTCACACTTCAGCTATTTTAGTTCAATTGGATATAAAGATTGACCATGAGGAATAACATTAGCATATCAGCTCATAATCTCACCTGTTCATTCCTGCTGCCTGACAGGCATTACTGTAACTGTGCTGCCGCTGTTCTTCGTATGGAAACTGTGATTGTACATTGTACTTTTCACTCTTCCACTATTATAAAGTCCCTCGTTTCTGAACTCGTATCGATGTATCTCAACATTATTTTTTGTGGAATAGTTAAGCGTGTAATCTTTTCATTACCTAGACGGGCCCCGCCATGGCTGTACCTCCGAGACGTCAAGCGTACCCACGAGCTGAGGCTGTAATAAGGCTTTAAGTGGCTGTCATCAATAATGCTTCACTGACACGGTGGACGGCTTATCTATCCCGGTATGTGGGTTTGTGGGCCGCCATCATTAGGCAGGCCGACTGGCCGGCTGAATGGCCGGCCGGCCCCTCCTCTCGGTGATCAATAGGCCGTTTCCTTCCTGTTTTCAACTGCTGTGAGTTGTCGGCAAGTCTGTCAATCACCCAACTGACAGCTCATCCACCTGGAAGCTGATGTCACCCCTCCTCTGTTGTTCAATTTGGGGCGTGATGGACAGCTATTAGGCAGATGCACAGGAGAGATTAATGGCTTAAGCAGCGTGACAAGATGCTTCCCCACGCATGGCCATGAAACACTGATTTTCAAGCCCCACTGGGAGGCAGCGGCACCGTTGCAATGTTTGTTTAGTTAACTTTGTTGAGTTTGGATTAACAGAGATGCAGTGTCAGGGTATAAACAGATTGTACAGGTACCAGAGTAAAACAATCCAAGCCTAAAAATGAAACCTCCCCTTTAAAATCCCCATGAAATGAACTCCCATTACGTTTACAGAGTATCTTTAATGGTGACCTCGTGCACCAGTAGGCGTAAATATGAATTCCAACCAATAAAACCATCACAGATTTTCACCCCTCCCATCAAATGAAATCATTTTTCTCCCAGACTGATATTCCATTGGTTAAGACTTTTGAATGATCCCTCCCTGCGTTATGTCCCGCCCCAACATCCTGTTTCACATACTGTACTTCAAAGTAAAGATACCATTTCATGGGTTCTTTAATGATAATATGTTTGCAGTCCTTACTTTTGGTTGCGAGGGCGGCACGATGGCTCAGTGGTTAGCACAGTCGGCTCACAGCCAGAAGGTCTTGGGTTTAAATCTTGGCTCTGGTCCTTTCTGTGTGGAGTTTGCATGTTCTCCCTGTGAGTCAGGTGGATTGGAGACTCTGTTCAATTGCCCACAGATGTGAATGTGAGTCTGCTTATCTGGAAGTTTAAAGGAAAACACCACTAACACTTTAGCATACATTATAATAGACCACTAGCATTATCCAAAGTAAGAAAATTAGAATCTCAATCTCTCTCTCTCTCTCTCTCTCTCTCTCTACTGAAAGTACTGCAAAAAACATATATGAATGCTACGTATTCCTACGTATTCCTATATGAATGCTAACGTATTCCTATTGAAGGTTTAGATGATGAAGACTGCGATATAAGGTTGGTTTGACCACTGTTGACAAAATGTTCTTATTGTAAGTCGCTTTGGACAAAAGCGTCTGCTAAATGCTGTAATGTAATGTATATAATAATAATACAAATTATACTAGGAAACTGTACAGGTTGACACCTATGCTTTATGGATGCTCCAATAAAGTATTTCTTAAATGCTAATGATCTCGCTCTCTCCTTTCCTGTCATTCTCATTCTCCGTCTCCATCTTGCTTTCTCTCAATTCAGTTCAATTGAATGGGCACTTTATATGCATGGCATAGAGATTCTATACATTGCCAAAGCAGAAGGTTACGAGATAATCTACATTCATCATAGTAAAGTTACAGCAATCAACAGAAAAAATAGCTCTATACTGTACAGTGGTCTTCATTTTTCAGTGGTGGTGCCATTTCCCTGTGTTCTTTCTCTCCATCTCTCTCTCTCTCTCTCTTTCTTTCTTACCCCCATCTCTCTTTTTTTCTCTTTAATTCCAGTCCCCCACCCTCTCCTCTTGCTTCTGATGCGTTAGTGTGTAGTCGTACAGCCTGCCTGTCGCTTTTGCACAAACACCAGATAGGGTGCGTTTGTTAGAAATCCATTGTGGACCACTGGGTAAGGCTCAGACTTCAAAGTGAACCCCATTCAATAACACAGATCTCCCACTAAGACAGTGGCCTTGCAACGCACCGCGGGACAAACTCCCGCTCAGCCAGAGCCCTCATCAGTCGAACTTGCTTTTCACGCAACATCAGAGCTGTCACTTAGTCGACCCTCTGTGGCTGTACACTGGCCAAGATCTGCAGCAGAGTCTCCCAGCACAACACAAAAAGACACGCATGCAGGCACAGCAGAGGGCTATTTTCTTGCATAGTAGACATTTCACTGACACTGTTGTCCAGAGGGCAATGGCAAAATAAGCTTCAATTCCTAAGATCGCCAATATTGCAAGCAACCAAGTAGTGCAATAGCAGTGTTGGGTAAGCTACTCAGTCAGAACTCCCCATTGTCCATCGCAGACTGAAAACCCATCTCTTCACTCCTCAGTACACCTCGGTTACCCACACTCTCATATCCCGCGTGTGTATGATAATTGGTGGAAAATTCATAGCAACTGTCTTTCCTCCTATATGTTTTCATTATAGGCTACATGTACAAATGCATCTGGAACCTCCATTTTAAAGAGCAACTAAACCACTTTTCAGCTGAAACCTGATGTATTTGGGAATTTAGTAGCGTTGTCGATGGGTTCAGGTCTAAGTCTTTTTAGTGCAATGTTGTTGGTCCTACAGATTGTGTTATAAATCCACATGGCGACTGCCCTCTACAGGTTGAACACTGTTTACTACATGTGTATTTTGCTATTGGTGCCAGCTTTCATCAGCAAGCAACCACCCTATCATGGCCGCAGCTCGTTTTACCGAGGTATCTGGTATAAAACCAACATCTACAGACAGTGTGGAGAGAAATAGACAATAGCGGGCAGCGGCTGCCACCAGCTCAAACTGATTGTAATAACATAAGAAATGCACAGAGCATCAGGTTGAATGTCAAGTCACTGCTTTGTTCTTTCTCACTCTTCCTACTCCCAGAAGTTTGCCAACTCTACAGCAACCCCAGAGGGACAAACACAGCGTGATACTGATTAACATAAACTCTGTTACACTGGTTCGGCTCTGGACCACTGTGGTCTTTCTTGGCCGACAGTGGGTGACTCCGGAGCCGAACCAGTGTAACAGAGTTTTGTTTGTGAGATACAAAACTTATTTGTGTATCTTATTATATTTGTGTAATGTTCACACTATTTATTTATGTGTTTTTTTTGTTTTTGTTTATGAGACAATAATACCCCCATATCAACCCTCCACCCAACCCCGAACCCGTACCCGAACTAGGGTTCGTATCCCCCAGCACACACACACACTCCAGTTAGGCACTTAGTTATTATATGACATTTACACTTTCTTATTGACTCATAACTGTCGTACGTTTTGTGTTTGTTTGTTTTTGTGACTGAGCATTGTATACTCTTTTTCAGTAGCTTCACACACACAGTTACGCACATTGGAGCCCATTGCAGCCCATTGCAACCACCGTCTTCTACTGTTGGCCACTGAGAAGCTCCCCTGGAGCAATTGAGAGTGAAGTGCGTTGGTCAAGGGCACTTCGACAGTAGTTGTGGGAGGTAAAATAGTTATTCATTCACCTTCCCCACCCACACTTTCCCAGCCAGTTCTAGGAAACCAGCAATCTTCCAGTCACCAGCCCACTTCTCTAACCTCTAGGTAAATCTAGATTACTAGGTAACTCTGTTCTATACATATATATACACATATAAACACAATACAGATGACATTATAAACCTACACCAAATTTAAGTCCTCAATTCAGAATTTCTCAGCAAATTGGTCGGCTAAACCCAAAAAATGCTCCTCATCAATTGCGTTCTGGCTGCCGCTGCTGCCTTCAATGAGAACTGTGTGCAAATATGATCAGCAACATGTTGGTGTGATTGGTAATCACCAAGTTTGTACCATTGAAAGGCGCCACAAATAATTAAAATAACATAAGGCTATAGCTACTTGGACATACATTCCTCTTCTACTTTGCTAGCTAACTCAACTGCTCTTCACCTTTTTTTATTCCTGCAGCTAGCAAGATAAAATTATATTCTGCTCAGTGTGTCTGACTCTCTTGGTTGTATTTTTGCCTTGTAGTTAATGACAGCAGTGAGAGCCTTAGTCCTACAGTAAGGTTAAGGTGTGGGAGTTTCAAACAGCTTGGAATTAACTTATTATTTCTGAATACCAGTTTGAGCCCAAATAAGAAGAATAAGTAAGTCAACTTTATTTGTATAGCGCCTTTCAAAACCAACATTACAAGGTGCTGTACAAGATAAGATATACAAATAATAATATACTAATATAGAAAACAGTAGACAGAATATTATTAATAATATCATCCCTTTTGTTTTTGTTTTTGTTTGTCCCTGACAGTTGAAGCATACACACATTGGATACATTGCATTTTAGAAAGGTATATTATCAGCTGTCCTCATTTATATTGTAAATAGGTAATTAAGTAATTATTAAAACTATTATTAGATGAATTAGATGAATTGATCGATACATTGTTTGGGTAATAACTGACTGTACAATGATGATTACTCCAAACATTATTTCCCTTTTCGTCACTGTGGATGTACAATACTTACGCCTCATATTGAGTGGAAAATAGATCAATGTTATTGTATTTAATAACTGAAGGTCCGTCTACTATTATTGGTCTCAAACTTGGTTTTGACCACGTCTCTGTCTCGTTTTGGTCTCGATTGAGACAGCCTTGACTACAACACGGGCTCCAATAGCCTTGACTACAACACGGGCTCCAATAGCGGAGGAGCTTTTTAATGGACTAGAATTATATTGAGCTGAATACAGGAGACAACAACAAATCAAATGGGGAATGAATAGATTAGAAGTTCATCCCTCCACCGTATCTTTTGACCTACTGAGAAGACTGTATGCTAGATTGAAGTGAAAATCTTGCCAGGTGGATGCCATGTAAACATTTCCACCCCGAATGGCATGCTTTGTTGCCATAGAGCATGGGTGTCAAACTCTGGCCCGCGGGACAAATTTGTCCCGCAGTGTAATTATATTACACGAGGCAATACCAAATGACTACTAGAGCTGGCCCGCCGGTATTATACAACGCATTAACCGCTAATACTACAAATCCCATAATGCTCTGCTGTTGTTTTGGTGCGTCAATCAGGACAGTACCCGGAAACCGTCACCGTGCTACCCCTTCCCAAAAATGGCGAAAAGAAAGGCAGAAAACAGGAGCTTTCTTGACAGGTGGGAGGCAGAATATCTGTTTACATATGTAAAAGACAGACCTGTTTGTCTTGTTTGTGGAGTCAACGTGGCTCAGTGACGTGCGGTGAGGTTCATGGTTGGTGAGGCACTGACTCCTTTAGAGTCAGATTTACAAATATATAAACCCAAAAGGGTAGCTTATTCAATTGGCTACTGGTTATTTCATATCTAATCAGCATTCTT
>OMOT01026539.1:0-11865 GCA_900312575.1 Acanthochaenus luetkenii | reverse complement strand
ACCCGGTGGTATAAGGGATGTTGATGCCTCCCAGGTTGATGCTCTCGCAGCCCACGATGAAGAGCGTGGAGAAGCAAAGCAGGGAGACTCCGCTGCAGATCATGGCCAGCTTGGCCGACTCCCGAGCGCCCAGCTTCAGCTTCTTGATGATGTAGCCGCCCAGTACGATGCCCACGCCTGCGCTGGGTACGATGATCAGACCTGGAGGGAAGGGAGAGGTGCGGTTTAAGCATTTAGAGAACGCTCTTATCCACATGCCGTTAACCAGATACGTCACTCAAACGAGGGTAGGCGGCGTCGTTCAGCTGCTCAGCACCAGGAATTTACCTGATGTACAACATGGAGAACGTAAATACTGATGTCCACGTTTAGACCAAGCAGTGGACGCAGCCATAAGTCAGCTTGGCCTTGTTTTGAAAGCCGAGCAGGTCGTCTAGGTTTCTTTTTACAATATTTTGTACATGTTGTTGTTGTGCCATTTATTTTCACGTTCTGCCCACACAGGCGTCATAAACTTTTACAAATTGAATCAGCTGTAAAGTTCGCACCTGTCGACATTTTCATTCTCTCAACAATGACAAGACCAACCAGAATTCAGAAGTCAATTGAGACCACATGCCATTTTTAAAAGTTAGCTGTGGGCTATGGACATCTGTTCCCCCCCTAAACATGTAAATAATAGTTCCAATCCAATTAAACTTTGCTTGTGCTAAATGCATGCAAAGATGTGACAAGACAAGACAAGAGTCACCTAATGGTAAAGGGCACAAACTACACAGGACGACTCAGACATGGACAGCACAGGACACAAAGGACACAGGACAAGACATAATGGCCATCCAAGGGTCAGCAACACTGATCCGTCAGAAAACGGAATGTCTGATGGATTAATTTGTTGTTTTGGAACGTGAACATGGCAGAAGTACAGTAAGAGGGAAACATGGATACCAAGGAGGAAAACCCCCCCCGATGGCAGATGGTGACGTATCCGCCCGTCCAGGAAAAGTTCAACTCAATTTGGACCCCCCAACCCTAGCAGTGTTAGTGCCTTGCTCTACCCACTGAACTACCACACCCAGATTCCAGAGAGATGGACGGCAGTGGATCCCAAAGTGGGGTCCAGGGACCTCCGGGGGTCCTTGAGGGGGTTTCCAGGGGGAAATGTGTAAGGCTGGTGGTTTTGATCATAAGCTTCACTGCCCACCTACAGTATAGACTGTTGTGCAATTCTATACTTAATCATATTTGGCAACAACAATCTTCTCAGATGGGCTTCCTTAGGATAAAATCTAATCAAATGGTGGACCCTGCTCTAACGCCATCTGTCTGGGGGTCACTGACGTAAAATGTTTGGGAACAGCTCACTTCCAGTAAGTTCCAACTTCCAACAGTAGAACAAACGAGGGGTTTCTGCACAAACCTCATTTGGTGTGAGACTGATGATTGGTGGAGAAACTTTTACAGACAGACTGATTTCAGAGAGGATTAGAGATTTAAATTGGGTGATGAGGTAACTGGGGGAAATGTTTCATCGCGGCTATAGGAGAGTTGGCGTGAATCTGGGCTCACCGGTGTAGATGCTGGCACTGGAGGCCGGGATGCCGAACTGCGACTCGATGAACTTGGGGATGAAAGTGATAAAGGCCGTGACGATGGCGCTCTCCGCCGTGTAGGACAGACTGACGAACAGGAAGGTCACGTTGCTGAGGATCCTCACCGCCGCTTTGGGCAAGTCTGGAGGGAGAGGGGGACGGAGAATATATTTGTAAAATAGTTTTAACCCTATTTATCCAAGAAAAGTTGGCTGAGCAAAGAAAGAAAGAGAAATGGTGAGAGAAAAAACAACAAGTGAAGTCAATTGATGTTTATTAATCATTGAGTAGTAGAGAAAGGGTAGGATGAAAGAAAGAAAGAAAGAAAGAAAGAAAGAAAGAAAGAAAGAAAGAAAGAAAGAAAGAAAGAAAGAAAGAAAGAAAGAAAGAAAGAAAAGAAAAGAAAAGAAAAGAAAAGAAAAGAAAAGAACACAGAGAGCTGGGTAATTTTGCACACCATATTGTGACAGGATCGATTAATTTAAACGACTAATTCAAAAACATTTCATGTGGATGGAGTTATTACAACTCAACTCATTTTCAGCACACCAAACTATTACAACACCTCCAGAGGCAGAAGAGCTGAAATTGATGGCGGCCTGAGAAGCTCAAGGCAGCTGCTGAACAATTTGCAGGGAAAACCTACAGTATGAATAAAACGTTGAGAACAAGACCAGACTGTGCTTCTGTCCACAGGTTCGCGCGTGGCAGAAACGACGGTAGTGCCATTTCAGCGTTGCGCTGTAAATAAAGCACCATATTATTGGGTTTCTGCTTAGTGTTGTCACGATACATTTCTATACCACTTCGATACTACTGCGAAAGATTCAGTTCAACATTGAATTTTTTACTTACTTTCAACGTTTTCTACAAGCTGAAATTCCATTTGAACGTCACCTCAAGAGGGCGTAAATGTGCGGATTGGAATAGTTTTTTTAAAAAGAAGAATAAAAAAGAAGAAAGATTGGATTTTACAGTCTGGCTCTTCGCAGTCAACTGCAAAATCCAGTGGAGTCAAACAGTTGGAAATATTCAACGGCGTCAAGCAGTCCACCATGCTGAACTGGATCCACCTAAACGGGTTGACAGACTGGTGCTTACAGAGACGACAAAGTCTAATACCCAATCGACATCAAAACCCCTGTATAAAAGTTACTACAAAGCTGTGCAAGTCAATGTTGTAACACTACTTAAAGTAAAGTACAGTGGTTTTTGCGTGACATTACTTGATGGTTTTTCTTGTTTGCCACTGTATCGTGGTTGTATCAAATTTTTGGATATACACCTCAGTATTGGTATTGAAGTGAACACCGGTTCACAGTACTCCAATACTGGGTTGCAGTGTCTGGGGTTTGGGCCTGCAGCGGCCATGTTCAAGGCAAAACAATGTGTCAATCGTGAGTATGCAAACCGAAAATTCACATTTACATATTATATTTACATTTTGGGCATTTAGCTGACACTCTTATCCAGAGCAACTGACAATTTCCTCAATCACCAACCAACAGCCAGGAGTGCAAAGGTCAGAGCCTTGGAGCCCACACAGAATTCCTGTGACCATAAAACAATCATTTAAAGTAAAAGAAACAGAATACGGCCTAAGGCCTAATATATGGAACTTTTGTTCTTTTCATTTACAGTCAACATCGTCAATGACATTGACTAATCCTTGCAGCCCAAACTGATATACCACAGTATCCCTCAGTAACTCCATCTGTTACCTTTGATTTCCCTGCCGAAGCCCATGGACGAGGTGACCGTCTGGCTCTTGTTGTTGCTCTTCTCCTTGAGGACGTCGTCGTCGCTGGACAGGTCGTCCAGGCTTACCTTTTTCCTCCTCTTCTTCTTCTTGTGTCGGGGCGGCAACTTCTTGGGGAAGGTGAACATGGGGAAGATGACCAGCAGCATGGCCACGGAGCACAGCAGGAAACCGCTCCACCTGGACAGACGAGGGGCGGAGAGATGGTTTAAATATACAGCTAAGCAAACGCAATTATCACTGCGCATAAATTCAGGTGAGTCAATCAGGGGTACACTTCACTCCTGTGCGCTATCAAACTGTGTCACGGTGTAAAAGTTGTGTTATTGTGACATTTTAATTTTAACTATGAATTAGGGACACACAGACTATCGTATTCGGAAGATATCAGTTTAAAATGCAATATTTGTATCGGTCCGATATTAGCAGCCTGGTTGGTCTCACCAGTTTCCGACGAAGCGGGGGTCGCTCTGGTCGATGTTGACGACGGTATTCGGGTCGACGTAGAAGCCGATGAGGACTCCTCCAAGTAGGTAACCAGCAGCCGGGCCCAGTGCTCCCATCACATACATGATAGCTGGGAGGG
The DNA here is from genome assembly GCA_900312575.1 of Acanthochaenus luetkenii. Lineage (NCBI taxonomy): Eukaryota > Metazoa > Chordata > Actinopteri > Beryciformes > Stephanoberycidae > Acanthochaenus > Acanthochaenus luetkenii. Next base: position 7,928 of record OMOT01026539.1, on the reverse strand, counting down.
GCAGGGAGGAGTGGAGAGGAGAGGAGAGAAAGAGAAGTAGATATGAAGAGCAGAAGAGATGACGATAGGAGGAAGAGAAGAAGAGGAAAGGACACAAAGAAGCGCAGAAGAGAGTTGAAACTCTCCATGGGGAAATTGCATCATTGCAGCAACAAAATCAAATGTAAAAAAGAACACAATATGTGTAATACAACAAATATGTGTCATGGAGATAAGCAGCATCTTTGGCTTGTTACCAATATTTTACATATATACGGATGTTTTATAGGGATAAGAGGAGTGGAAGAAAAAATATTTGTTTCTGTTTTTCTCAATTTTACTTTTTTCTCCTCAATTTTGCAGGACTGTAGTTTTTAACACTTTCATTCACACTCAGGGCAAGAAACTAACTTTTACATCCACTGGCCACAGACCAGACACTTCCACTATTGCACCACTCAAACCATGGTTGGTTACCTGCCAAAGGTAGTAGGGATGTGATCAGGACAACACAAAATGACAGGATTATTGAGTAAAACCACAGGAGAGAGCGACTACCCAGTAGAGAAATAATCATCGGCCAACCAACCAATTTTTACGAGTATTTAGGCACAAAATGTTATTCAGCAAACCGTCAAATGATGTTATTATCCAAATAATAAATAACACTTGCCTAACTCTTTAATCATTTCCTAACGCTTGAAATCAAACTAATCTAGCATTAACAACGGAGTACAAAAGGTCATGTGTTATGTGTGCAGATCATATGACCACACCATTAAGGGGCCAACTTGAGGCTGGGAATACATTTTCTCCAATTAGAGGGGATTAACATTTTAAATTCCTTCGGCCAAAGTTGAGCTAACACAAAACTCCAGTGGCGTGATTTAAAAACTCAAGGCACAGCCAGGCACTGCACCAGGCACTGCACCGGACCTAATGCTATCTAATGGAGGCCTTAGTACTTAAGGTGCTACATGTAGCATTTTCCAAATTAATTACCGTAAACAATTGAGACCATGGTCAAGATGATTGGTCGCCTCTATCTCATGCCAGTGGTATTGTTACTGCTAGCGTTTCTAAAAATTAACACACATTTCAGTTGAAGTGATTTTTTCCATCCACCTTTCACTCCTTCCACCATCTGCCATTGTGAAGAACTCTGCTTTGGAAGAACAGCGTCCTCTTCCTGTTTTGTGCTGTAAAGCAATGCGGGAGATTTCCCTCCAAATCCGACCCAGAATCTTTCCCCTTGGAAATGTAACATTTTCCAGAGCAACTTACAAGTGAGCCGGTAGAGGTTCAGCGTCTTGCTCAAGGGCACCTTGCTAGGACACGTGGCCTTTGATGGACACATTACCGGTTGCAGGGATCAAACGTGGCGGACAAGGAAGAGGAACTTTTAATTGAGAATGCTCCATCTACGTTTAAGTCAACAGTATAGAAATACTTTGGGTTTCCCGTGAGAATTGAAAACAAAGAATAAGTTGTCGACAAGACAAAAACTATATGCAAGTTCTGCAAGGCTATATCGCCTTACACAGCATGTTCAACGCCACCACAAAGGCCTCTTTCCTTCGGTCAGGCTGAATGGTTACCGGGCCGCTTTGTGCCGTTCCACGCTGCTCCGGACTCATGGGAACGGTTACCGTTTCTGTTTCCATCTGTCGGGCTGCTAAAACAAGGACTAGAACGTCTCTTTGAAAAACTAGTGGCTGGACTTAGCTCCTGTCGGGAAGCAGCAGGCTCTGGCGATGGGACACTTGATGCTGTATTAACGTTAACAAACATTTTCATTACATAACTAGGAAGAGTCAAGGAAGGAGGACATTGTGACATTTACGCTGCGTGTAATATTTACCATTTAAAAAGCCAACACTGAATTAATTGGCTCCTTCTTGACTGATTTATAATCAAAGCTAATTTCTTCTATGTTCCAAATGCTAAATCACTGTACTATTCATATAATATCCCTATTGGGGATTATAGTGTGTGGGGTTTGCAATAGAGGGGTTATAGTGACCTTACTGCACTTATGGTATTGCTAATATGATATTCCTATAGGGACTTATAGTACAAAATAAATAAATAAAAATGTCAATGTTGAACAAACATCCTTTTTTTAAAAATCACATTGAATCGTGGCTGATTCGAATCGTGAGATTACCACATCATCCCATCCCTGTCCATCATATGTCTTGTACTGTCCCCTTGTACCATGCAAGCTCCTATTGTCCCTGTACCAGTTTCCCTTATACCATTGAATTGGTGGCGTGGATCACCCTGCCTCAAGGAGCTGCTAACCACCTGAAACATCATCATCATCAAATTCATTTCAAGATGATAAGACAACACTTTTCCATACATCATCTACAACATTTCATTCGATTTGTTTCAATGGACAGTTTCAGCATCCCATGATGGTGTAAGTGCCGTTTCTGAGGCTTTTTCATGCTGACAAGAATACAATTGTGGGGGAAACACTGGTGCCTCCGTCAGCTGTCGATATATCTCTGAAGAAAGCAAACTCCTGTGCATTTATTGTAAAGGCTGAATAAAGTGATTCTGCCTCTGCTTGCTGTGTCATCATTGCTGTAGTTAAGAAAATCCTGATGCACAACCTGACCAAACAGACTGACTAGCAGGGTGATACTGTCCATGTGTTTATAACTACTGTATAAAAGCCACAATATCACTGAGGATGTTGCTTACCCTGGATTATGGGTACTTTGGTGCGTATTGCATCACCATCACACACATGATGACACCGAAGAACGCCTTCTCGGGTATTACTGCTACACTAACAAATGTTGCATCTCTTGCCTGGGTCTCTACAACCCTGATTACATGAGTCTAGACCAGCCAGGCCAGCGACGTGCACGGTCGAGATTGATGGCGGCTATACGTTGGAGGGGAGGCGGTAGCTGTAGAGGTCTTGCTGGCAAAACAATGTCAGTATGAGTTTCAGGAAGGAAGAAAATAATGCTTGCTTTCTCATGGATGCCCATGCAGTTTAGAATTTACACAATGGGGTTTTTAAAACAGGTTCCAAGGGCTTTGAAACCTGAGGTAAATGTTTTTCCCTGTGACAGCAGCAATAAATATTGGGTGAGGAGCCATGTGACCTTGTGGTTGGAGATAAACAGACAGACAAGACAGACAGACAGACAGACACAGACAGACAGTCGGACACAGAGGCAGCGGAGGCCAGGCCAGGACGAGATGGGGGGAGAAACAATTAAACGTTATGGGATGACAGCATCGTCATGGCAACCCGCTGACTCGTTACAACTTGTCAACCAGCTGCCAGCGCCAGATTTCCTGCCTCCACGTTATCCATGGAAACGTTTCCTACACGTTTTCCACCTCAAGTCAATGTCCTGAACCTCAATCTGCTGACGGCTATTTGAAGATTTTGGTCTGTGTTCAATATGACTATAGCTCAACATTATTCTACACTGCAATTAATATCACAGTATGTGTGATGCATGTGTTCTCAACTATGTTAAACGTGTGGTCAAATTAAACATGTTTATTGTCTGAACGACGGTTTAGCACCCGTACTTTTCAAGACCTGGAAATTCTACAATTCATTTTCCATACTTTTCCAGACTTGCATAGAAAAACAGAAGTTTGAAACCAAAGCAGAAAATCTAGTGTAAACATTCCAAATGCTAACTTCCCTACCCGATGTCTCAGCTTAAAATAAACCTTCTTCAAGCCGTCTTCTCACCTTCATCTTCATCTCTCCTTCATTATGAAGAGGATTTAAAAAGGGACATTACTTTTTTTGAATACAATATAACCTTCAAATGATGGTTACTATCTGACAAAGTTGCTGGTAGTGTATAAAAACCTACCAGCCATAGCCATAATTCACCAGCAACTGTCTGGTGTCTTGTGTTCCTTCCCAGACCTGGACGTAAAAGTTCAGAAAAGGTCAAGTGCATCTGTACGCTTCAAAACAACCAGCTAGAGCTGCGTTTGTGCCAAACAACACACAACCAAAGAGGAGAGGACAGGGAACCCACAAACCACATACTGTTGAATAAGAGGACGCTGCCCACACAGAGGCTTATAATGAAACCATTTCCTTAGACAAATATCCGACTTGACTGGTATTTGGGGAGACGCCTCAATTCAGTCAAAACCTGAAGACACAGATAACAACCAAAATGTGCTCAAAACAAGTGAAGTGAATATTGAATATCCTTTTCAACACCTCCGTCAGTTCATGTTGGTATGGAATATGGGTTATATCCTAGAATAGATATGAACAGCCATCCCCAAAAAAACCACATGAGCAGCAATTCAGAACTGAGCATGAAGGCCTGCAGTGTGAACGTAGCCTTAGAGAAGCGGGTCACACGCTAAGAGCTGTGGAACCATGAAGCATGCTGAACACAACAACGCAGCACTGTTAACGCCACCAAGACCACATGTGTGTCTAAGCTGGCACATTACGACTTCAAGCGGCTGCAGTGCGGCCCACTGCTTTGCATGGGAACCAAACAGAGCGTCTCTTATCGGGTTACAAAGCAATATTGTACTGAATTATTTGTCTGTTAAGCCTTTGGGCACGATCTCATATTTAGGCTAACACAAGCAAGAGCCAACATAGACCACAACGTTGCCGCGCTGCAGCCATACTGGCACAGAACAATGTGGTTTTGCACACTGTTGCATCCTGGTAAAGCACCCAAACATGATGTTTGCTACTGACCCACTTTGAGGATGTCTTCATTATGCTGGTGATGTCCATGCAAAATACACAACTACTCTGTATTCCAGTGGAAAACTCAAGGGCACTGGTACTGTACAGTACCATAACAGGCCCCGTATGGTTACAGCTCAGAACACGTACAATGGGAAACACCCCCACAAGTGCTTTCGACCTCCTGGTGTCTGAATTTGGCCTCGTTGTCAATTGGATCCTCTTTAAATAACAAACTGTCGGTGTGATGTCCATGTTCTTATTATCCGAGGCCAGGCAGAGCCCACACGGAATATGTTGCCTTGTGTGCTGCTGGTTCTGGCCGTAACGCATCTGACTTAAGACTCGCTGGAATTGAAAGCTCAATGTAGCTCGGCCGGTCTTTAATCTCCATCTACAGACCAGGAAAGGTGGGAGACGCCTTTGATCTGATGAAGGATTACAAGACAAATGGTACCAATTGATTTCCGTTTAAGGCGGGCCTGTGCCAGGAAATTCCCCCACTTTGATCCGGCTAAGTAGCATAAGAGGCCAGCAGATATTCACACATCCCAACTCAGGAAAAGGACAAAGAGTGTCAAACCTGCAAATTCACCGTGTGTTCCAGAACTCCTTTTAGGACATTTAAAAAACACGTAATTTTAAGCATTTAAGCAAATAATAAAATAAAATAAAAACGTGTTTAAAAGCATAATGTTTTGATGCTTCCTCTTGTACAGGCTACTCCATAGCCAAAATGCGGTTACACAAATCCTGTAGTGTTTCTTCTGTATGCAGCGACAGCACATGAAGGTAATTCTGATTGTGGTTCCGGATCAGTCTATATTCTTTACACCGGTTTTGGTTATAACAGTCGTAGTGTTAAAATCTGCCTTTTTTGGATACCGTATCATGGTAAAGGTCTTAAAGATGATAACACTGACTATCACAACAGGAAACGTTTTTTTGTCAACTGGCCCCAGTGGCTGATGAATCCTGAAATCCACCAGCCACTTTCACTCTTTTACCTGCCAACCAACCAGATTCTTCACAGAGAACAGGACCTCCAAATGATGGCTGGCTAAATGATACAGGGGGGAAACACACAAGGCACACACACAACGTTGACCAGCATTTGGCTGGTGGGCATTTCCTGGCAGCAAATTGTTGTTTTTCCCCCCAACACTTCCACGATAAGCTGTGTTGGTTTTCTAGCCATGTTGGCCCACCGTAGGTGTGCAACTACAGGGGAAACACTGCAGTGCCTCCTGCAGCCAAATCCTGGGCGTAACCGACCGTGTCCCCATTAAAGTGAGTGGAGAAGCTGCCATCAAGCCAACCGTCCACTCTAATGGTTTCTCCAGCCAAGTAGCACCCAGTCCGCTCCGCTCCGACGTCGCTGACCGTAAACCGTCAGACCAGGACACAAACACTTTCATTCACCGGTCACACTGGCAGTCGCACACCAAAGCTCAGCGGGCGCTTTCAGTGTGTTTCGCCGGCCAACGTTATTTTTTCAAAGACGATGTGACGACCAAACACGGGTTGGTTACCTGCCAAAGTGGCTGGTAGAGCAGATAAAGTTACCAGCAACATCCAAAGACTCAGCAGTATTTTGCCAACATTCCCAAACCTCTTTTATTTAGACATTGCACATTTACTGCTAATTTATTTTACAACTTAAAAATGTGCCATGTGACAATGTCATATGCGCTGGTTCAGAAGGAAGCAAACTGCAGCCAAGTGGTTAATTTCATGACTTTTTTTTCCAAACCTCATGATCATTTATGTTTTTCTATACTGTTGATGACCAGGAAGTTGTCAAAATAACTTCCCAGTACCACCGACTGGCTGCTCCACCGATCGAAGTCCCCCTGTCGTCGGGTCGAGTCGGTTCCCCGGCTCTATTCAGAAACAGGCTCGGACCAAAGCCGAGTGCTTGTGGGACCTTTTTGCTCCAACAGCAGAAATGTACATAAGACCTCCCCTTTCCCCCCCCTTCCCTCTTCTGTTTCGTAACCCGGCTCCCTCTCGTTTAATTAGGCTTTACCTTGTTCGAGGCTACTGGGGCGAGAATTTCTGGGACAGCATGTGAATGGGAAGGTCAGATAAGTCCGTTCAGCCGCAGAACGTGTTTGACAATCCGGCCGCGGTGGCGGTGAATATGGGACTGGGAAGATGCTGTGCCTTTGAGCAAGGCAGAAGAGCGTAGTCAGTAACTGCAGATGTTAGGTGACGTGACTCATCTTCAGCTGCAACCACAGTGCGACAAACAAAACTGCCGCGTTGCTCAAACGCACACTGCTGCCGGACGGTCGATGTTTACACGTAGTCATGTACCTCGTCTGAGGTCTTTAGCATCCTGCACTGTCCCTTTGCATCGCCAGGTCTCGTTGCCTTTCGATCATATGTATGTATGAGTATGGACGGTTGTCTAAGGGTCTCTGCACCAATATAACACGACCAGTACCTGTATGTTCATTGTACTCTGCAATTAAAGTCATCCTACGGGTGCGAACACACCTATAGCTCATTTTCTTTGGTCCAAACCGTAGTAGAAAACTTTGTTTTGCGATTCTCTCGTCTCGGTGTCGCTAAGAGTTCAAATGTCGTTCTCACCTGGATAAATGAACCAAACTAAAGGAGGAAACGCTGCAGAGTTCTAATAAACCGCTCTGAACATGCTGGGTGTGAACGCAGCCCTAATTCTGACTACATTAAACATAACATTAGTGGGGTCTCTAAACCACGAGCCATCGTGACCCAGAAGTCTGCAGGTTTTAATTCCAACCAAACACCACAGCAGCTGATTTCACTGGTTAGTTCACCTCCAACCACAGAGAGGAGGAACTAACCAGTGACATCGGCTGCTGTGGCGTTTGGTTGGAATGAAAACCTGCAGACTTCTGGGTCACGATGGCAAACGGCTGAGCGTTTCATCGCACATTCCCGCCAACAAGCGCTCTTACCTAAATACAGGGAGGCGTTCTCCTTCTTGACGTTGTCGTCCAGGTAGGTGGGTCCCAGGGTGTAGATGGGCGTGGACCCCATGCCCACCAGGATCTGGGCGATGACGAACAGCGCCACGTACAGGTTGTGTTCGTTGCCCTCCTGGTCTCTGGGACAGGAAGTGACGTCGACGCGGTCCCTGCCGCTGGCGTTGCTGTTCATGCACAGGCCCTCGTTGGCCGAGGACGAGTTGACTTCCTTGATCTGGTGGGGCGGGGAGATGAAGTGAGGCAAGGAGAAGAGGGCG
>OMOT01026536.1:0-15112 GCA_900312575.1 Acanthochaenus luetkenii | reverse complement strand
CTTAAAGCTCTCTCTCTCTCTCTCTCTCTCTCTCTCTCTCTCTCTCTCTCTCTCTCTCTCTCTCTCCAGCAACATCTAAGAAACCTCTCACATACATAAACCACCCTGCAAGCACAAGAGCAGAGGCTGATGTCTCTGGCTACCACGCACCTAATCAGTCCTGATTAGATGTACTGTAGGGGACGAGGAAGCCAGCATTTGAGATGTTATGATGACAGGAGAGAAGAGAGCGATGGGCTCCCTTAAATAAAGCCTTCATCAGGCATTGAGCAGAAACATCTGTGTCTGTTTATGGCGGTTGGGTACAACGGTAGTCAAATCTCCAACAGTTCCTGTAGTGTCATCCCAATTTACCTCTTTCCTTTTACGCCATCTACTTCAGAGCTCTCGTTTTAACACCACCGGCTTTATAAAGACACGTGTACACACAAGCCTGCTCGCAAACACACGGACACACACACACACACACACACACACACACACACACACACACAGGCAAACACAATCATCAAAGTCTGGCGAGCGTTTTCCATTCAAGGCCACCCCATCTACACAAACCCAAGAGATCCAAAAGCAGCATTGGTGAACACAACGGCAATTAGTAAAAGGGACAATTTGTTCACATCTGGAGTATTTCATTGCCAACAGAATACCCAGCAACCCCTTCTCTCAGGGTCCGGAGTGCCAGAGCGGTGGGAGATGACTGTGTGTTTTTCTATGTGTTTTATTTAAAGCAGATGGGCAGTTTACATTAGCGGAGACGGGTGATAAACAGCTTAGAGAGGACGGAGAAACCGCCGGGACACAAAGAGAGACATCGCCATCCCTTCCAGTACACAGGCATGGCTTTGGCAATGATGCCTGCCTGTTGTGGGTGCACAGTGGGGAAATGATTTAGTTTGGGCCAGCATTTCTTTAATTATGGTTTGGGACCAAAAATGGCGTGTGTGCCAGTTTCTCGGTTGGCACCCACATATCAAGGGGACCAGTATGTTTTAATGAGCCTGGGTCCCTGGGGTGAGACAAGATGTATTCAGTTTTGGTCCTGGGCTGAAAAGGTTTAAGAATCCTGGGTTTCACAGTGTTCTCTTGGTGCCACATTAGGGAATCACAACAACAACAACAACAACAACAACAAGTAGGTGAGGATAAGGGAAACATCAACATAGTTTAAAATACACCTCTTACACCGTTAGAATCAAACTGGAATATTGCCCCCCCAAAAAAAAGTCAGCACATCTTGCCAATAGCAAATAAGATGATGTTAAAGAGTTTGGTGTTGCAATGAATTCTAGCTTGTAACCCCGTCCTGTGTTTGTAGCTGTGACGTAACTGGGAGCGCTTGCTGTGTGATAACTTGTTCTGGGTAGAGCAGAGTCAGAGGTACAGAGGTCTATCTCAGCTGGGACTGGGCTTTTTTGGATGAGGTGGGGGTATCAGGTCGCAGACAGCCGGCACCAGTGGCCTGCAGCAGGTTGATAAGGTGGATGGGTGGAACCTGGAGCTGCACGTCCAGCTACACATCCACGTCACGAAGCCACGCCGCTGCCAAAGGGGGATCCTGGCTCAAAATCAAGATAGACGTTTTGTGGACCCAATTTTGTGGTGGAGTCCGTTTAGTTGTGTCCTCTAAAGCAAGCTTTAGGGCCACATGGAGTTTTGGTATCTGTTTTACTTGTCTCATGTGAAGTAGTGGTAAACAAAAGAGTGGGCAAACTATCACCTCCATCTAGTGATCATCGTAAGGCAAACAGCCACCAATGCATACAAAAACAATTCTATTTTCAGAGAAGCGTTAATTCATGTTTTGTCCTTAAAAGACCCTAACCTCATATAACCTACACTAGTCTAATACTACATACTATGATGTATACTCTGCATTTTGTCAAGGATTTACAGTATGGCAGCCTAAAAAGGTGGATAAACTGTATTTAACCAATAAAAAAGTGGGGTAAACTGAGTTATGGTGGGTTTACTAAATTATATCCCTGCTTGTCTATTGGTAAATGGATGGCTGTGAAATGACACCGTCACTAGTCACAGCCTCCAGTTGCACAGAAAGCAAGGTTGTCAGTAGCAACACTGAAAGGTCAACGGGAGGCGGGATGTTTGAGGTTGACTACCTTACTTCCCTCCTCTGAAAAGCCACAGGCAGAGTGCTTGGTGTGCCATTATGCATCAGCAGAGAGCTGGAAAGAGAGAAAGAAGTGAGTGACATGTACAGACGTAGACGTTCAGTGGTCCTCCGACATCAACCTCCTCCCCACTTCCTCTGCAGCGCAGCGTGTGTCTGCAGAGAACGTATAGATCCATCGTAGAAAGAAAGAGACCCAAAAAAAAGGAAATGAGGAAGATAGTTAGAACATGAGACACTGAGTCAGAGATACATACAGGAACATGTACAATCCTGTCTCTCTCTTTAACGACAACTGCACCTTCTTTAATGAAGGTTAATAGGACGAATTACTATCATTACTAAGTGGACTCTCCTTATCTGAACAGACCTTTGGTAAAAGACGCAGTAACATATTGGAGGGAGTTTGTTGAGATAAAAGTAAGGGATATACATTTTCATATTTCAGCCGTTTGCTGTTCACCTGAAGGAAGTTTCTCTCTTATGCCCAGGCTGAGTTGTGGCTCTTTGCATTGTTATCGTTGCTGTCATCTCTAACAATGAAAAACAGTGTGTGCTCAAGGCATGGGGGAGGAGCAGACACCGAGAACGACACAGGAAAAGAGGGAAGGAGCAGCCAGCTGCCGCGCATCAGAGAAAAGAAAGAACGAGAACGAATGAATAGAAAGAGAGAATACGTTAAATTGGGTTGGCTGAACTGGAGGATGTGTGGAAGTATTCATGTAGTTTCCTTCAAAGCAAAGACCTGAGTAGCAAAACCTCTCTGGTATTATCAGTGTCAATGAAGAACTTGCAAAAGAAGTGATGGATTTTGATTGAAATACAGAAAATTGAAACTTTGCATCGCATTTCCATAGTCCATATACCTCGTTTTTGTGTTTTTGACCACGACTGTTATTTGTTGGGTAATGTGATATTATATTTAATCTACTGGCAACAGATGCCAACAAATTGCATATATTCTGTTGTATTCTTGGAGTAATAATACACATTGTATGCACGTGTTATTGGTCGTGTCATACCCTCTTGACAGTAGATACTGATCTCTTTAATGTGACATATTTAAACAATTATCACTCAATTCAGTCAAACAAGGCTGGCATCTGCTTCTTTGGGGTGTTATTTGAAACAGAAAGAGGGGAGAGGGAGAGAGAGAGAGAGAGTCCACACATTTGAATGAAAGAAACAAAGGTTTGAGACCGCACCCAGGCCACATGTTGCCATGCCTACGGAGTACAGTGGGTTTGGGCATGTTGAGCCCACATGTGAGCTTCTAATGAAGGACCTAATGACAGAGATCTGGAAACTCTGCTCCTTGTTTCATCTGGGTCTTTATCATTGGACATAGCACTGATTGGCTCCATCTGATTTCAAGGGAATCCACGGCAAAGCAGAAAGATGTAATGCAATTTCTTTTGCATCGTGAACTTTATCTGACCATTTTGTGTATCTATCTGCAGAAGCAATCGGAAGAGATTAACCAAACTCTAAATATGTGAGCAATATGCGCTAACGTCCATCAGTCCATTATTCATTTTCAGAGCCAGTGAATTAGTTCACAGGCTCATGTTATGCCTATAATCAACTTTCCACCACTAATTTCAACCAATTTCTGATTGACATTAACCTTCGTAGGCACGAGGCCTTGAGCAATCAAGTCCTACTTTTTGCTCTGCTGAATGTGGATCTACTGTATGTGGAGAATTAGCATTGCCAGGCACATGAGTCGCCTCTGTGCCAATAAGTATGTATCTATCGTTCCTCTGTATCATTCCTGCCTCCCTCCCTCTCTCTCTCTCACTCACTCACTCAGACATGCAGTGGCGTATGGATGAATAGTTATAAGATGAATAGTTATAGGATTACAGTTTTTCTCAATCGCTTAAAATCAATCCTCAAATGACTAACTACATTCTCAAAACAGTGACAAAACCCCACACCATTAACTCTTTTGCCCACAATGCTTTTGCAAAGCTGTAAACACATATGTCATACATTGGACACAAAAATCAACAAAGCAAGTCTTGCTAATCAAAATAGATTATATTGATCTCATTCAAATTCTATCACCCTCAAATGCATTTATGCATGTGTTCATTACTACCATTACAGTAGTTAGTTTGAACTTTTGCACTTACTGTATATGCAGCATTGTTCGCAATCACCATACACTGAAATAAATTACTGTGAAATGTAGTTTTTTGTGTGAGGAGTGACCATTTGTATTTTTACACTGATTTATGTTGTGACAGCAACACTATACAGTCTATAGACAGTATCACCAGTATGGTATAAACTAAAGGAAGATGCGTTCAGGGTTGACCGTGTCATGTTGATGCTGATACTTCTGATACTATTTATTCAGTTAAAATGAGAGATTTCCATTTATTTCATTTTGAGACATGAGGTTAATATTTTGAGTGTTTTGGGGCCTTTTGCAGGTTGCGCTAAACACTTTAACTGCACTTATAGTTTTGAGAATGTAGATGATGTTTCAGGAGCTGCATTTAAGTAATTTAGAAAAACGGTAAGAAATCTTACGATGTCGATTGTTCATTATTTCAGTGACACAGATGATTACATGCTCTCAGATGTCTCAAGAGTGGTAAGAAGGCTAATAACTTGAGTAACAGAGTGTAGACTGTTTTCCTTCTAGCTGGCAGTCACTGTGTGAGAACATGTGTCATGATTTCTAACGGTCTATGTCTCATTTTGGATTAAACTATTCACATTTCATCCACCCTGATGAAAAATCACAATAGCATTCCTATAATGTTCCTAAAATGTTGTAGTGTGTCTGTGGTAATCAATATGAATCTCCTATGGTATCACTATAACAGTATGGTATGGCATGGCATACTACTATCCTATTATATTATTGTCTTCTTCATATTTTATCCACCCTAATACAAATCAGTATAATATTCCCAATATATTCCTATAGGGGTTTATAGGATGAGTATATATACTCAACATTGAGTGTATAGTGACTTTATTGTACTTTATGGTGTGTTTTAATCTCCTATGGTATTACTATATAATTATGTTCATAATATGACACATCTTGCTATGAATTTTGTATAGTATCCTTATAAGATTTACTATAGGATTACCACAGTCCTTTCTCGTTAGGCTTATATTCCTACACATAGAGAAAAAACACTTTTTCCTGTATTTCAGTTGAACTTGGACCCCTGAAGACTTGTGGGCCAACTCAGCGACTCAGTGGTTAACCCGAACTGAAGCCAGCAGTGCATGTTGGGATATTGAACGAGTCACAATGGCGGCGCGTCGACGAGCCTCCCCTGCCCTCACTCTCGCATGTTTACTTCCAGCGCTTTTGCTCCAGACGTGTCGGACTCTTGCCGAGGACCTGACATGGGACGGGAATGGCTACGTGTTGTACTGCCCTTGCATGGGTAACTTACTGTTTGTAACGGTGACTTCGATATTCGGGTTGCACGCACCAGCTTGCCAATGTTAGCTGCGGTACGTTTTCTCCTCATTCGCTAATGAGCAATGAATGTGGCGTACCGCCTAAAATATGACGTTCTATTTAGATTTTTATGATCCACCCTTTAATTCGGCTTACATATAATTCACCAAGGAGCACGTATTTCAGTGACCTTTAACCTCAGAAACGTTGAACACTTCCTACACTACAGATGACACTGCAGCTAAATGGAACAACATGGGGTACAACTTAAGTCGCTGTTGCACACTGCCTCTGTGTGTCACTACACCAACCACCATTGGGTCAATAAAGTAAACGGGAACAGGAAGTGCTGCATCGTGTTACATGTTGCTGTTCCAGAATACTGTAGTTTAAAAAAAGGTGTGAATCCAATCGGCACCGTTGCACATCAAGACCAACATAGTTCGCCTCATAATGACTGCTTGTGTACAACTCATTCACAGAATATAGGATAGTTCATATGACATGAAGGTACTACACCCTCCTCCATTCCCTCAGGGTTCTAATTCCTGCCCATGAGAACGTTTTGTCTCTTTCTCAGGTCGCTTTGGAAACCAGGCGGACCACTTCCTGGGGTCCCTGGCGTTTGCAAAGATGTTGAACCGCACCCTGGTAGTCCCTCCCTGGATTGTGTACCGCCACCATGTACCGCCTTATACCAATGTAAGTACAGTCGGCGAGGTATGAGGAACAGTCTCGTGTGTCTCTTTGAAGGTCAGAAGAGTGAGGTTCACTTCTTCAAACGACGTTTCCTTTTTGCCTGCAGTTTATGGTTAAGGTGATCACATGGACTCCATTACTGGTCATTTCATCTTTGATTCTGATATTGGAATCATCTTAAGTTATTACCAGTATGTCGTTTATCGAAATGCTTGTTGGACCAATGCTTCTAAAGCCAACGCTCTCTACCCCAGGCTCTTGCCTTCTAAATCTCAAGTCCTAAATTCACACACATCAATACTGTGCCTAATATATCTCTCATGTCTCCTCTGCACACCAGGTGCACGTGCCCTACTCGCTTTTAGTGCTTATTTCACGTCTGTCGTGTCTCCAGTCTCTATATCTTCCAGTTGGTTGTTATTGTACCTGAATTGGACAATGATGGTCTAGTCTATTCTTTTCTATTCTATTCAGGTCCATGTTCCGTACAGTGAGTTCTTCCAGCTGGATGCCCTGTCTGCCTATCACCGTGTGGTCAGTCTGGAGGCCTTCATGGAGGAGCTGGCTCCCAAATACTGGCCCTCGGGACAGAGGAACGCCTACTGCTTCGAGACCGCCGCACAGAGGAGTGCAGACAAGAAATCCTGCCCTATGAAGGTGAGAGTTGAGTAGGGTGCAATATTTAATACCTACTTTGTTTGGTGAGTGTTGTAGGTACTATGACCAGCTGTTTTGCTGCTTTCCAGATAGTCTAAAAACATATCCCTTTCCTTTCCTTCCCTCATAGATTTGTGCGAATGAGGTCAAGGTGAAGCTAAAGGGGCAAAAAATGATTTTCTACTATGTGAAATCAACTTAATGTTGGGTTGAGAGACTGTGATGGTAGTAGTCCTGCATCCCTCAGCTGGTAGTGTCCATGGATAGTGGTGAAAGCCAGTCAAAATGAATGGGAGTGTGAAATGATGCCATCTGGTGGCCTTTAGACCACAATGTATGAACCTCAGGCTCGCTGATATCTTTACTCTGAATTCACTCACTTGTTACTGTTTCACTGATCTGACATGAACAAATGGTTCTGGTTCATTTTCAGGATGGGAACCCATTTGGTCCATTCTGGGACTATGTTGGTGTGGAGTTTGACAAGTCTGTCTTGTTTGGTGGCATTTCCTTTAGTCCCTACCACCAACCTCAGTGGATGAAGAAGTGAGTTCACGTTTTACGTTACATTACATGACGGCATTTAGGAGACGCTTTTATCCAAAGCTTCAACCTTGCGGTTGCTGGGTGGGAACTCTACCTCCTGAGCTACTGCTGCTCATTCATATTCATATTCTAAGTATTCAATATCAAAGTTAATGTGTTAGACCTGCAACATGATACAGCCCTACTGTACCAGGTCACAGATAGGATAATCATATCCAACATAGAACATAAGAAATACCACAGGACCTTTATCATCACATGCTTATTAGAGCTCATTGAATCATAATACAAGAGGTGGCTACTGTATGTTCATTTTCCATCTCCCTACTTTGTAATGAAGAGTGTTAGCTTGAAACATTTATTTTATTCACCAGTAAGTATTTTGGATTTGTTTGGTGTTGCGCCTCTTCCACTATATTAGGTTGTTATGTCTAAGGTAGCACCTCCTCTTAAGTTGTTAAACAACAGGTTTTCTTTCTGCTTCCCCTGTTTTAATAGGTTCCCTCCCTCAGAGCACCCGGTCCTGGCCCTGCCTGGTGCTCCTGCCCAGTTCCCAGTGATAGAGGAGCATGTGGGCCTGCAGCGCTACGTGGTGTGGTCAGAGAAGATGGTAAAGGAGGGAGAAGAGCACATCGCTACCCTGCTGCCCAGGCCGTACGTTGGCATTCATCTGAGGATTGGCATCGACTGGGTGAGATGGGCTTCACCACACACCGACTTGGCTATAGACACAAACCGTCGTTTTCCCTCTGTCTTTCGATTTCCTATTACTCATTCGCTCACACGCTCACTCACATAGTTATCATGCACTATGATTTTCATTTTTGACTCATCTTTGACTTTGGATTTTAGATTTACTTCACTCCTCTATACCTGCGTGCTATCAAACGTCATCACGGTATATAGCATGTGAGGGAAATAATTTTCTACAAATCGTATCAGTTGTTTATTGAGCAACATCTCCTTATTTTGTTATTTGTTTTGATGCATACTATTATACTATTGAAAATACCAAAAGCTGGAACATTTTACAGTCCGTCCAGGATTTCGCGATCGCAATAATTGACAATTGACAGCCACTTCTCTACCGCGAAGCACACCCGGAAACGCTTGGAGGCGAATCACTGTGACAGATGCTGCTGCATCAAACCCAACCCACTATGTCCAGTGTCTTTGTATAGTTACTCAGAACACAAGCAACACAATAATATTTCCAGTTGTTTGTGTCATACAGTGTTCTTTTATTATCACTGGAATGAATGACATATGATTCCTAATGAATTATATATCATTTTTAAAAATCACAAAAACAATTGTACTGTTTGGCTATTTTCACCCGTTCCCGTAATTCTTTCTTAAAAAACACACAAAACGTCGCAAATTTCATTGCAATTGTTAAGAAAAGTTGCCCCAAAACCAAGTATTTTAGGCTGCAATAATCGGAGAAAACTCCAGGTGGGTCTGATTTTAGCCATAATTCACAATCCTGATATGAATTCTGGATATTTTTTACAATCTATTTTATTTTATTTTATTTTTAGCTAGTTAGCTGTAGCTTTCTTGGAACTGTACAGAATCTGTACTTGGTTGATTCTCACTCCTGCCATCATCCAGTTTCCCTCCTAAATCTTTGCTGTCCACCCCTACAGCAAAATGCCTGCAAGATGCTGAAGAGTGGTGATGCAGGGCCTCACTTCATGGCCTCTCCCCAGTGTGTTGGCTACATCCGCCAGACAGCCCTGCCTCTCACCATGACCATGTGCCTTCCTGACCTGTCGGAGATCCGCAGGGCCGTCAAGCTGTGGGTAAAGAACACCTCCGCCGCCTCTGTCTACATCGCCACAGACTCAGAGTCCCACAGCAGGGACATAGAAAAGCTCTTTAATGGCAAGGTGGGTTTGGTTTTCGTATGTAATAAGTAACTCTGGCTTTAAATATGACCCATGTGTTGGTATTTGTGACCTTAAATGTAACCTGAACTGACAGGTTACATTTTGACTGACTTGTCTGTAGCACAATTAGTAAAACAAGTTTTGTCACCATCACCAAGTTCTTTACATAGTTCCCAGAAGCTCTTTTGATGTAAAACATGCCTGAACCCAACAGAGCTGAAGTTAGAATTCAGCCCTCCATGTATACAGGTTCACACAGCAAGTGTCTTATCAACATTGTACTACCCCCATAGCCTGTAGCTTTTGTAGCATTTTTCATACCATGCTTCTTAGGGCTGCACGATTAATCGTAAAAGAAATTGCGATCTCGATTCATACATCTATGCGATCTCATTTCTAAATGATGACGATTCTGATGTATTTGCAAATTTTGCATCAAATGGAGATCAGCTGCATTAAAACACTCGCTCCTATTCTCCTATGAATTCATGTCACGCTGTATTCCCGTATTTACTTGTTTGCTTCGGAACAATCCCAGTTGTATCTAAAGCAAAACGTGCTATTAACGTCATACAACTCCATCAGTGTTCTCTCATCTCTCTTCCTCACTCACAGCGCTCACAGCCGCTGTCCTCCCCGTTCCCACAATACGTATACAGTCCC
The DNA here is from genome assembly GCA_900312575.1 of Acanthochaenus luetkenii. Lineage (NCBI taxonomy): Eukaryota > Metazoa > Chordata > Actinopteri > Beryciformes > Stephanoberycidae > Acanthochaenus > Acanthochaenus luetkenii. The sequence continues at coordinate 5,085 of OMOT01026536.1, read as the reverse complement.
CGTTACTAAAGTAACCCAGACTACTCTTTTAGGATAAACAGTTCACCCTACACGGCTTGTGTGGAATGAGCAGGAAGGAGGCAGAAACAGATTAGCCTACTCGGAGCCTAGACAGAAAGTTTTCAAGAAAAATAAAATAAGTTAGTGACACAGAGGAAAATCCCAGTGGCGAGGATGAGAGTAATGTATTCACTGTGCTTATACCGAAAAAAGAAATACATTTCAGTCTGTGGAACCTTTTCGGGTTTAACCCTGAGGATGATGTACAAGGAGTCATACTTTGCAAGCAATGCATTGGCGTCGTCGCAGCACCACAAGGTAACACTACAAATCTCTTTAACCACCTCAAACGTCACCATAAAGTCCAATATGATTTAGCAATGAAGGACAAACAAACCACATCACAGAATCCCAGCTGCCAGACCACACAAACCTCAATAACGCAAACGTTATACAGTGCATCGCCATATCTGTCAAGTTCCCATAGGCACAAGGAGATTACAGACGCCATCGCCTATCACTTGACTAAAGATATGGCTCCAATCAACACCGTTCAAAACGAGGGTTTTAAGAAAAAGATAAAGACACTAGATAAGCGCTACTCTATGCCCTCTCACAACTATTTTTCAAATGTTGCATTGTCTGCTCTGTACACCCAGTGTTGAACGACAGTCGAGACAGAACTGCGCGATGTGCATAACTTTGCGGCAACAACAGATTTGTGGTCAAGCCTGACGGTGCATTTCATCAGTAGTGATTTCACCATGAAAAGTCGGTGCCTACAGACAGCGTTTTTCCCGCGGATCACACGGGCAAGGAACTGGCACAGGGACTAAAGGAGAGTCTCACCTCCTGGAGTTTGGAGGAGGAAATTATGGTGTGCATCACTACAGACAGTGGATCAAACGTCATAAAAGCAGCCGCCCTAAATAACTGGACACTGCCTCAGTGTTTTGGCCACAGGCTACATCTGGCTATAGGTGAGCTGTGTATTACAATTAATCATGTTTATGTATTTGTTTTTATATATGTTACAGGTATGTTTAAATTTAAGTCAAGCACTTTGATATATGTTATGTTGTCTGTATAAGAAAGAGTGCAATCAATGGAAAAATAAGAATCGCGAGAATCGTGATCTCAATTCTTAGGGAGAAAAATCGTTTGACATTTTAGCAAGAATTGTGCAGCCCTAATGCTTCTGCAGAATGATCCTCGTTAGGCAGAAATTGAATGGGAACTAATCTCGCATTTCCTTCCCTGGTTGTATATTTGTATATTTCCCTCTGGCTTCTTCAGGTGAAGGTGGTGAGTCTCCAGACAGACTCTGCCCAAATGGACCTGTACATCCTGGGCCAAGCCGACCACTTCATTGGCAACTGTGTCTCATCCTTCTCTGCTTTTGTGAAGAGAGAGCGGGACGTCCACGGCCGTTTGTCATCCTTTTTTGGCATGGATCAGCCTACCAAAGTGAATAAGAGAGAAGACCTCTGAGTTTGAATGACTGATCTATAGTGTCATGATGAAGGACCTCTGCATTCTGATGCTGGATGACTGTCTGATGCATGTGGAAGCCAGTGAATGTTAATTTGTGTTTGTTTGTAATGTACAGAGCAAGGGTAGGATTTAAGATAACATGCAAAGCTCAAGTCCAATTTTAGAATGGGTTTTAATCGGTGGCTTGTGGTTGGCAGTGTTGTTGAAATGTTTGTAGGATATCATGACATGGACACTGCTGCTATCAAGAGACACTTTCTCGTTGTCTGTTCCCTGCTTGGAAGTCCATCAGCAATCAAACAGTATTTGTATGTGCCCTTTCAGGATTTGGCCTCTTCATTGTTGTCTCTCTGTGCTTATGTATATTGGAGCAAGTTTTCCTTTCCATCCGGGAAGTACACTGTTTCCTGTAACATTTCCTTTAGCTACAGCCATGTTTTGTAGCTGTAACCATGTTTTGCATTCCAGTCAAGTTAGCAGAAGCTCATCACCTCACTGAACCCCGGAAAAGACTGATTGTAATGTCACTCCAGAGGAGTGCACAGTAACTGACCCTGTACATACTAATTATAGGACCAAAAACGGACAAAATGTCTTTAGGCCTGGTTTTGAACACTTGTGCTTCTATGAATGCGAACAAATGTGTCAGGGATGTTTCTGGGGACAAAATAGTTGATATGCACAGTGCATGGCTGAAGATGGCTGAATTTATTTAATGTAAGTAGGAATGAGTGGCAAGTTGTTCCTTTGCCAATTGTGTTCCTCTGTGTGAAGCCCATGAATGCATTGTTTTTGTAGTTTAGATGTTTTTTCTATCATGTTTTTAATAAATAAATGGATGCACAGTGAATTTTCCAAGAAACAACAGCCTCAGCCTGTTTACTATCCTCATTGGAAGTTTAGCTGTGAATAATAGCTGGAAGAATCAGCTATGCTGATCAGGCTTGTTGAGAGAATTCCTTTGGGTTGCCAGGTTTGCGTGTCTCTTGCGAATTTATAGTATAGTCCTCATAAATCCGTATGTAGAAGTGGGGGTTTATCTTCTTTGTTAATTCACATTTAAACTAATAATATGGTTCACGCCATATCTTTAAACTCGGAACAGAAGGAATTTGTTGTGGAAATGTTAAGATGTATTCATTAACATCTTTTAGGGGGATAGTACTACAATAATCTGGCAACTCGTGGACCGTTTTCCAGGGATGATCAATGGCTAGCGGCTGACTGGGAGTTTCTGATGATCTAACCTTGACTACTGGTAATTTAACAACTTTTTAACGGCATTTATGTATCAATGATGTGAAGCTGTTGCAAATGTTTTATTTGTCTAATCGGCTAGTTACCTCTGTGTGGCGATACTGTGAACTGCGGCCCTCACTAGCGTTAGCAAGGTAGTGCTACCAGACTTGTAGCTACGTAAGGTTACCAGTGTGTTTGTCGTTGCTAGGCCGATTTTATAGACTTGCTGGAAGTGCATTAACTAACGTTAGCTGGCAGGCTAGCTTGACAAAACATTGATGAGCAACCACTTACGGCTGACTCGGAGTTTCTGATTAGCTAACGTTGACTACTGGTAATTTAACAACCTTTTAACGGCATTTGTGTATTAATGATCTGAAGCTGTTGCAAATGTTTTATTTGTCTAATCTGCTAGTTACCTCTGTGTGGCGATACTGTGAATTGCATTGACTGCTGCCCTCACTAGCGCTAGCCAAGTAGTGCTACAAGACTTGCTAGCTAGTTAGCTAAGTTACATGTTTGTCGTTGCTAGGCCGATCTTGTGGACTTTTGGAAGAGCAATTTGCATAAGCTGACGTTAGCTGCCAGGCTAGCTTGACAAAACATTGATACCGTTAATTAACGTTAGGTAACCTAAGGTGCATAGTTAATGAACTTGCTACAGTTGACAGAATGATGCTGACGACCGATTGTCACTTGAGATAATCTGGATGTTCAATTTGGAGCTAACCTAATTCATATTTGCCGATGAAGGGGCTACTTTTAGTTTATATTAGCTAACCAGTAGGGTCCAGTTTTATAATAAAACATAAAGACCTTGTTCATTTGGACTAACGTTAGCTAAATTAATGCATTATTTATAAGTGCCCACTATTGTCATTATTGTTATTATTACCTGTGTTTTTAATTTTTCCTACTGCCTTCCCCATTTCTGGCATTGTCCTGCCAACTGCTGCTGTAACACCTGAATTTCCCCTAGGGGATCAATAATGGGCAATCTAATCTAATCGTAACCTCGTCAATTCTGACGTGTGTTGTTGGTATGTGACACAACACCTGGGAAATTAGAAAAAAACATTTACCTTAGCCTGTGTCTCAAAAAGCTGTAAAGGCCAGGAATAGTTGAGCTCTAGCACTGGTTATTTATTACAATATTTCTGTAGGGTCCAGTTTTATAATAGAACATAAAGACCTTGTTCATTTTGACTAATGTTAGCTGAATGTAACCTCGTCAATTCTGACGTGTGTTGTTAATATATGTTTTTGATTCAATTCAGATTTTTTTGTACTTGGACACGTTCAAAATGTTGTTGGTAGAACAACATTTAGAATGTTTTCTACGGACTGTTGATAAATGAGGGCCCAGGAATCTGATTCAGTTGATTCCGCCACTCGTAAAAACAGGTTTTACATGGCCGGACAATTGGTACTGTAATTTTTATTCCCCATGCAGCTGAAGAATACACTTTCCCATAGAAAAAACACATGCAGCGTTTCCCATACACATGTACAAGATTTGTTCCTGCAAGGAGGACTTTTCCAAGTTTGTCAAATTGACTTCATATTATAGAGAGCTGGCTGTGTAACTGTCATTTCACCATGCACAGACCATCAGCTTCTCCATTCCTTTTCCACTCTTCACCGCTGTGTAACTGAACACAGAGTGAGAGAAGAGCGAGACATGGTGTGGTGTCCTTTGCTGTCTGAGATGGTAAAAAAATACACAGGCGAGTGATGGCACCTGCATCGCCTAACTGATCTATCACTTCCCATCCAAAATATCAAGCCTATGCCATTGAATTGCAAATTATTGAAGGGCAGAGTACTTACCTGCCTGCAGTCACCTCCAAGAAACGTAATGGCAGCCATAGCATGTATTCCCAGATTAATTTTTAAGATAGCCAGCTCCTTTTTAAGAGTAGTTTATTTTCTTTTTTTCATAGGAGCTGTGTAGTTCTGCATCAGGCAATCTTCTCTCCACACTTGGTTTGAATGCTGTCAGTGCAGGAGAACAGTATTGTACTTAACCTCACCTGAAAGTGAAACCTGAAAGGGTGATCGGAGCATCTCTAATAACTGATGTCAATCTATAGTTATGTGTTATGTTGAGCCCTATGTAGCAATTCCCCATTTGCTTGTAAAAATGTGTATTGCAATTAATTATTACGGTTGTGCGTCATCATGACAATAATGCCATTGTGAGCAAGCTGGTACTGATCAGTGTCTTGTCTAACAGGTTCTGATGTGGGCATTTCTGACCCTGAGCTGTAACTGAAGCTGCACTTGAAACGTAGAGGGGACAAAGTGCCAGGAAGAGGGGATTGTCAGCCACTCCTCACCATGTCCAAGAGC
>OMOT01026528.1:0-18771 GCA_900312575.1 Acanthochaenus luetkenii | reverse complement strand
GGGGGGGGGTGGCCTTTGCCCCCCGTGAGGTCGGATCACTGCCTCCACCCTCCGATGATCAAAGATGAGGATCTTCCATGCCAGGGCCTTGGTCAAAGGGGGCAGGGTCGGGAGATGAACCCTGCGTTTCTGTAATCTAGACATGTCCAGACCCGATTGTCTTCTTTCACAGCCCAGAATGGACCCTTCCGGTGCCACTGATTACATTAGGGAGGACAGCCTCTTTTCACAGGGGCGCCCAGACAAAAGAGGCGCTTCCGTGCCCCTCCGCCATCTGGTCCCAAAATAACAGAAAAGGTCCCAGGGAAAGAATAAGCCCGGCCGGCGCACAGCCTCACAGCTCTTAAATGAAAGGGATGATGTTTGAATAGATGGGATGGCTGGACAGATAAGCAAATATACAGTAAAGCCTCACACATTTACGCAGAGATTGGAACCCAATTTAAATGAGCAAATAAAGCAGTGCACATGGGCTCTGGTGGCAAAAATGGGATTCTGCTGTGCACAAAATAGAGTAGGCACCATAAACACGTACATTATCGCAAACCATTTTGAGTCCAGAGGTTCTTCATCAACTGATCCACGATGTACCTCAACCATGTGGATAGATTTGTGGTGGAAATGTCAGAGGGACACACAGTCAAATATATGATAGGTTGAGTATTCAATACAATACAACTGACAGAAATGTTTTAGCCACATAGGGAATAATCACCAGTAATAATAACAACACGTACGACGATACAGCAGATAATACAGGCTGACGACCCACCTGGGGATAATCCAATGACGAGTTTGGGTCCGAAATGTCACCAAGGCTCAGGCATTTCAGGTGTGTGACATGGGGCTTATGGAGTTCTGTTTTCCTAATGCTGATGATATGCTCTGCTATGCATGGCTTGTTTTTTCCTCTCACACAGCAAAAGTCCACAAGGAAATTTGGTAAATAAACAACCTCATTAGTGGCAAAGGTGACGCTGCCCTTGATCATAACCGTTTTTGTCAGGCAGCATTGAGAAGCAAAGTTACATTATGTAAGCGTGCACATATATATATAACCATCATGCTGGATGGGGGAATGAAAAGCTCTTAACTGGCACAGTTCAAGCAAGTGGTGGGCAGAAGGGGTATGAGCCACTACTCTGATACCACTTGTACAGCCAGCGACCCTTATATTGGGCCAATGTGAGTAGGCCTACAGTTGATGCCAAAGGACTCTCAAAATGTGACGAAGTTAGCTTTGAACTCAGGGGAAATTAAGTTAAGATGAGTTTAAGTATTTAAACTCCGTCTGATTTCTCGTCAGCGTGAAAGGTGTCCTAGGTCAGCTGTCAGACATGGCACATGTTCTTTACCTGACGATACTCACGCTTCTCTTGGGCTGTAGCGTGTTTCCGATGGAGTGATATAATCTGCTAATCTGGCTATCAGAATCTCTCTGCACTGATTTAGAACTGAGCACTGCAGATGTGAGCAAAATAAATGTGCTTGAGCATGAGACACATTTAAAAGTTAACCCATTAGTGAACACCGTTTTAGGATATGGGTTTTTAAGCACATTTTTGTAGTATGTCTACGAACAATAAAGCTTGTAAAAAAGAATCACCTCTCCACCTGGAAACATCACCGCCTCGTACTTCACAAATCAAATTCATTCAACTTTGACAACTATTGTATCTTGGTGGCATAACCATGACGGTATATTTTCCAATCCAAAAACTGCAAAAATTGCTGCCCTACTACTATCTACACGTTTTTCTGAGCGACATTCACCAATCACCCAACCTATCATACATCTGATTCATCCTGATATGGCCAAAACTCACACACACACACACACAAATCACTTTCTCCACTTTCACTTTCTCAATCTGGAGTAATGTCCCTCATTCCATTAGAACGTACTGTACTGATTATTGCGCAACATCCAAACACCGATTAGAACACAACTGGTATCAACTGGGACCAGTTACCTCAGTGTCATGGCTCCTTCTTCTCTTCTATCTTTCTTTTCATCTCTCCCTGTCTTCTAGCTTTTCTCTCACTACAGTTCCTTCTCCCCCCCTCTTCTCTACCCCTTTGTCTCGCTTTGTTCTTTAATTGTCCTCCTACACAGGAACCCAATGTAACTTTGTGTTGTTTTAACATTAATGTTTTTAATCCCTGTATAAATAAATACAAATGACCATGACATATGCATGAACAGGAGCAAATAATAAAAAATAAAAAATAAAATAATTGTAGTTACACACTATCCATAGGTAGGCAAAAATTGTCAAAATTATTCAAATAAAAGGGTCTGATTCTTAAACTTGTCCGTAAAACCTTCAAAACCTTGAATCATGAAAATGCCTAAGAGTCCACTGATATGATTTGTGACAGCTACATCCTGAGAAGAGTAGAAATGACAGCTTGTGAAAGTGTAAACTTCGAGGTCTTAGAACAGCTGCTTTACACGTGGTAACAAGGTCTTCTTTTACCGGCTTTGATGCAGTAGCATCCTGCACGTATTTCACAGCTGGAGTTTTTTAAAAATCTGTGTCATTCCTAGGAGGCGGCAGTTAATCTAAAAACACTATATAGTTTAGGTGAGAAATTGAAGAAGAAAAAAGCAGGTGAGTTGCTGTGATCTGTCTGTTCTTTGTGATTAAGCTCAAGTTTATCTTTCTAATGCCAAACATGTTCATATTGAACACATCCCAGAGTTCAAAGTCAAGGCACTGGCACATATTACTGCACTATTATGCTTAATATACATAAACAAGGCTTGGACAATCAGTCATATTGGTTGTCCCAGTTACCCAGAGTGACTTGCATGTGCTTTGGTTCCTTTAGTCTGAAAGTCATAATAAAATAATAATAAAACACATATACAAACTGACTGACATGATTTTTCTTTGTTCTTTGTTTTCTCTCAATAGGTGTTTTTGGCCTTGCAATTATTGATAAAGACTGGAGGTGAATACGAATTCCAGGGGCAGCTAATGCCAGACCGTTCGCAGAGGTTTTTTTTACTCAACCCTGGACATCAACTACTTGTAATTGCTTGTTTCTGTGCAAATCTAAATAACATAAAACACGATGGAGTTCAACCCACCATTGATTCGTGGTCTGTTGGGGGGGTGCAGACAAACTGGCAGATACCAGCTCAATTGTACAACTCTGGGACAAGTGAAGGGAGTGTGACACATACAGGGCAGGTGGTGCCAGTCAAGTGAAGTACATGAGCATAGTCCCACTCTGCAGTATTTTAGCTCCATAATTAGTGTTTCTTCCATAGCAATCCCCAAATTATGTTATCAGGCCTTACAGTATAGTCATTATTCATTGTAACAAACATGCTGGAAATAAGACTCAATTCTATGGAGACCTGGGAACAGTGTTCCATAGAGGGACTTGAGTCACTGTGTGAAACCAACAAGAACCAACACGACACCTGGCATTTCTCAGCTATAGTGGGATGTTGCACACTGCTGAGCACAGTGGCAAGACACGCTTCTTAATTGTGCAGGTTTGAGCGTACTGAGAAGAAACCGCACAAACGCGCGGCACTACAGCATGTAGCCTATACTTGTCTTTAAAAGGTACTGAAACCTGCAGCTGTTTTTGGATAAATCGTATCAGTGAGAAAACTGCCTTATTCATTATTTAGAAATCTTAAAGAAAGCAACTAAATAAACCAAAAGTTACTGTGGCTTAGCAGCAGTTCAGAGGCATAGCTACTCTGCGAACTGTCTAGCAGCTATCCAAAGACAGTCTATGGTGCTTGCCCACGGTCCTGATTACTCATTTTAAGGAAATGCCCAACAGCATTCAATAAAAATATTTCACAAGAGAGAAAATACAAAACAGAAAAAAGGAAAGGGGTCAAATGAAACCAAAGTATCATATGTCAAGAGGGGAATCAAATGTCTTTGAAATAATTTGGCGAAAAATAGCAGTCAGATACTATAGATACAGATACTACAGATACGATGTCCCTACTGTAAAACAATTTAGTTACAGTAAAAAAATAACATAGGGTAAAATAATATGTAGCCCACACTCAAAAACAATTTCCTGTGAAATATTGCAAAGGCTAAACACGACAACTTGCCTTGCAGTTTTTCAGAAAAGCTGTGGGAAAAATCAAGGATTTGCTGAACAGTACAGGTTCTGAAGGAACCACTGTTGTTTATCATTATGTATGAATGAAAGCGGTTCAGAGGTCCAGCTGAATGGCAGGTTTCAAGCATCATTGAAGTTTGGTGGAGGTTTGGGTTGTGTAGTTACCTTGCCATGATGTAACTCCAAGTATTGGCGAGATATATTCAATAGTTGCTCCCTTTATGAAAACGTGATAATCCAAGATAGTGTTTATTTATCTCCCCTTTGACTTGCATTGCACAGTGAGACGGGTCCAAAAGTCACACTTTTAGCACACAAACGAACGCAAACAAAACAGTTTCTGCTAATGTATAAAATAACAAAACCCGGTTCAGCAATTTATGGAAATAACTTCAACTTTTTGCTATTTTAATTAGGAAGAAGATCCAGTAGGTAGCTTCCGAGACCGAATCACCCTGTTTGTTATTGGTTCAGGAGTGGATGTGGACATTTGGACCAATCAGGTCGTTTCTTACACGTGCAATAATAAACACAGTGAATCGGTCTCGGATCTTCTTCCTACTTCAAAATAGTGATGTTTTTATTTCCAAAAAACGCTGAACTGGTTTTTGTTATTTTAAAGCGTACATAGATCCAAGTGAGAATCAGAAAGTAGATTAGCTGTTATAGATGTTTGCAACACGAAAGACTCCTAATACAATAGTTAACCAAAGTGCGACCTAAATATTACGACTTCTAGTAGTTATAATGAAGTATAACAGTTCATAAAAAGGGGTCTACTAAGATAGATTTGTGCATGGAGTATCTACTAAGAACCTTTGTATATGGCATCTGTGAAGGCAAATTAAGAACTTCAAACAATGACCTTCAACCTCTAAACTACATTTAACACTGTTTTTGAGAAAGTAAATGATAGATACTGGTGATTAACCACATACACCGATGATGAACATTATCAGTCAGTAAAGCTACGGGCTAGCACTATGTCGATCAAGAGAACCGAACGGACGACTATTTGATATCTTTCTAGAAAAAGAGGCCCGTAAACTCATACCTGCACTTTCATAAAAGAGACATCTACACAGAGTTGAAGAGGCACTTGCAAGAACGTTAAAGTGGGTAATTAGTCAACAGTTAAAAGCAGTAATCACCTCAAGGATCGTGATGGAGATAAAGGGGCTCAAAGGAAAACCAACTTGAAATGGGCTGGTACCATTCACATCACAGTCGGGTTCTAGAGGTCATGTGCTAAGTCCTGTTAAGAGCCTCGGAGGGGAAGCGGCGAACACTGGCCACTTTTGTGCGAGTGTTTAGAACACAGCCAGGTTTTAAGCGCACAAACATGAAAAATATCAATTTCACATTTGGTTTAACGCTTTCACACTTTGTGTCACTGACACCCAGGGAGAAGGGCCGCGGAAGACAAAACACAGCTCCTGGATAAGGATCGTGTTAATGCCTATCAATTAGGATCAAAAGGGGATTAACCGGCGTGGTCGCCGCAATGGGATGGGGGCCCGTGCAAAGTCACTGAATACTAGGGGTCACACCCCCGACTTCATTAGGCCTGACCTTTCCAAACCATTGTGTGACAGGAAAGAGACCCTGCGGTCCGCGTTTCCCCTTTACCCGCCTTAGCTGGCTTACGGCGAGTCCGATATGAGGCAGGCAGAAAAGCTGCTAGAGATCAGTGAAATATGAAATATTCACTTTCAAAGTCCAGGGAGACTTATTAGGTTTCCGCAATTTGGTGCAAGTGGGTATTTACTCATCATCCCCCACCCTCTCGTGTGCGAGAAATCGGTTTTTTCACCTTTGCGAGAGGTGAGATTTACTAATTAGTCACGGCGCGGCGTCCCCTTGCCACGATGTACCGCAGGGTCGACTGGCTCTGACTTTGCCTTGCCATCTTAAATCCCAAAAGGTCAAACGGCGAAGTAAAAGCAGGTATTCCAGGTGAGTTTAAATAAGCCCCAATTAAGGAAAAATGCAAACACACCCAAAAGCCTCACATACCACACTTTAGGACGTTTTTAGGAAAACCCCCGAATTGGTGATATCATGAAACTTCCGACTTTGCAGCATGTTAGAGCAGTTTTCTACAGATTGAACGGACAAAAGGATAGAAATGAGAATGACATAAGAGTAGAGTAACGGCACAGTAACTTACTCTACACTACTCTACTCTATTTGCAAAGCATCCATCCAGCGGTATGTGTTCACTCTCCGTGCCTGACTTGAAAAACAGCTAAATTAGGAAGCATGTGGCAGACTACGAATGTTCCAGAGAATCCAGAGAAAGTTAAGAATGAAGTAAAAGAGCAGAAGTTCAACTCAGGCCAAACGTTTCTTCCCGAGAAGATTTAAGCAGGCATGCAGGCATGCACTGCAGTCAAACGGCGGTGGCCCAGGCCTACAGCGTTCTTCGTACCTCTTATGTGGGTTTTATAGATGAGCACAGACCATTTAAATGGTAGTCGTTGAGGGATTGGCAGTCAAATGAAAACAGGAGGAATTGCTAGAGCTGTCAGTGTTACGCAGCTGAGTGCGAACGGACATGCTGCGGCAAACACACAACATTCACACTGAACGCTACAGTCAACTAAAACAAGCTACCTACCTACCTTGCAGGATGCGCACAAATAATGATGTTTCAACAACGGTGTACTTGACATTTACAGTATATTCACTGTGCAATTCCAAGAAGCAAACCTGCATGTAAAGAGGATATCATGTTCACCTGACGTTGACACTGGTGTTGTCGCTGCAACTCAAAACCCGGAATGTCCGTTAACTGTTCAACCAAAAAGTGGCGCGCTGATCGTGGTTGTTTGTAATGATGAACAGAGGTCTGCTGCCCCCAGACACTGCAAAGGGCTTTTACCGTTGAGCCAAGATACATTTCATACCTCCGGAATCCTGTTGAACAGACGACGAGATGGTTTGCCTGGAAGGTCCACGCCATGCACAAGTCACTGATGTCATCATTCCATTAGTAGGACATCACCCACCAACACGGTCTAAAGTGTACAGAGGAAACTCAACAGTCATCGATCAACAGAAATAGTGGACCATAAACAACTATAAAAAGCATAGCACATGATCAAAAGTATTTAAATAACTAGAGTAAGCATTAAAAAAAAGCTATTTAATGCAATCTGGGTTTCAATTCTAAATCTGACTACAGCTGAAGTTGTTTATTTTGAACATACATGCTTACTATTGGGACACGTTCATACTGCCTGCATGCATTCTTGTACCATGCAACATATTGGTGTGCACCTCACTTGTTTTGTCCCATCCACAAAGTCAACAAGTTTGAGTGAGCAGAAGAAGAAAAACACCCTAAATACCCAAATGCAGGTAACCTGACATTAAGAGGTTTGGTAATTCCTAATTCCTAACTGCCTCCTTTCCTAACTGCCCCCCCAACACATACGTGCCTTTTCTCTCTCTATGTTCATAGAAACAGAGCAGAGGCCCAGCTTAATATGTTACTGACAGCCACTGTTGTGTTAGGTGGCATAGGAACACAGTCTGGCTTTCATACAAGGTCTTAACAGTGGACGAAAACAAGTATTCAAGGGGGTAAAGGTCACCTAAACCTTTCAGTGATAGACAAAGTTAGCAGTTCAGCGTCACAATATACAGTACTTTTGACTAAACCGTGCAATGGGCGAGACTCCTATCTAAATTCAAGTGCTTTTAAGTTCTATGCAACTTCATTATAAAGATATATATATATATACACGTGTGTCACTTTTAATGCTTTGATTTTCAATAAGTGTAATATAACAGTGATTAAGGCTTGATTAAGCTATAACCTCAAGCAATTGTAATACAGAACCATCAATAACAGAGGTATTCCTTTTCAATTACTGACATAATGGGAAGTAAATAGTATTAAGTGGCAATAACTAAAGAACAAAGTTAGCTTTACCACAATAAAAATGTTGCACCGCATAATTTTAAACTAAATTAGCCAACTATAATATGTTCAAACTATAAGTATAATTATGAGCATACAAATGAGACAAAGATACTGTTTATTGAACAAAACAGCTACCTAACATTTTACTATCATGATGAAATGCCAAAGAAACAATATTTCCGTGTTAAATGTTTATGATGCGTACCATGTTGAATCAGAAACATCATTTTTCTTAGTCTGTATTATGTATTATTACATCATAAACACTGTGAAAAATGTAATCCATGTATAGTACACAGTAATGCACGTTAATCCAAACCTATAAAAACTATTTTTATATTCACATAATAAAAATTGCAAACCAAAACATATACACCAGACAAACCAACATAATGTGTTCTCTAAAAACTATACTTTCATTGTTTTTGAAAACATTTTGAATGAAATACGTTGCACAAATTGTTCTCCACCTTATGTTTTTGATGAACTCATAGCTTGGCAAATTTTCGCCATAAAAAAAACCAAGTAGTACAAACATTACATAACAAACAACAATTCATAACATGTAAAATATATGAATTGTATTGCATATTGCTGTCTATTGTTAATATTATGATATTATAGTACATTATTATATATGTGTGGAATTTAATTATTGCTTGAACATTTATTCATGTCTTAATGATGGGCATTCCTGGTAAATCATTTTCAATATTCTCGAATCATAAGTTAATGTACAATTATGAAAATAGAATACCAAATATTTATGAGAAAATCAAAATGGTCACCCATATAAAAATGTACCGCACAGCGCATCACAAATAGTAAACGGATAAATCAAAAACTGTAATCCAACGGAAAAAGATTTCACGTATAACCGTTTGTTCAGCATTATTTTAATATATGGTCCACTGCAAAGTTTGTTTTCTCCACGAAAGTAGTCCCGCTTTCTAACACGAGGTGTGCGGTGAATTCAATTTCCCTTTTCTAGAAGCTGCATTACAGTTCAACTCTTTCGCCACTGCCTGAGACCTAAAATGGACGCTGCTGGCCTTGAGTTATCGATGGCTAGGACCGGCTAAGGGTCACAGCTGTGCAGTGGGGATCTTAAGCTGCCATGAGGGGGCAGGCAAATGGGCCCACGTTTTTGGCAGACTGCCAGGAGGTCCCTTAAAATACAGTGGAGGCCTTGATTTAAAATATGCCACACCAATGTCAAAGGAAACACCCTTTTTCCTGGGCGAGCTGCGTCATCACGCAACAGAGGCTGGTGGTATAAACAACCCACTGTTTACAATAGACAATGGCAGGTGCCGCTGTTGTACAGAGCAATGCTTTGAAATATGCTCAAATGCAACTCTATATGCGCACAGAAATAACCAGAGAAATCTTTTCATAATTTTTTCAAGCAGCATTAGAGCCGAGCTGAAAGCCTATTTTCTCCGGACAATCATCGTGATGCTAGACCTCATGACTGCACTGTGGGTGGAGACAATGAGCCAATAGAAAAACAGCATGGAGATTCTGAGCCCTTCTTGCATCAGCATTTTCCGGCTAAGCCTCCAGCGAAAGTTACCAGATCCATATCCACGACTGTCTTATGAAGAGATCAATATGAGTTCATGAAAAATGATCCCCGCAAATGAGTGAATGGCGGCGCTGAATGCAATGTGCCATTTCTCAGCATCATATCAACTAGAATTGGCCATGCAAGCCACAGCTCATCCTCTGTATGTATCGGTCTGAGCAGCAGACTCAGCTTTCCCTCAGGCAATAACACTCGCTCACTGCAGCACCTTAAAGGATTCCTAGAATTGCTTTTCTCAACTTTAAACGTGTCCAAATGTGCTTTGATGAACAGGTCAACACAGATCTTACCATGGACGAACACACTTCCAGCGTCGAAGGCATGAGGGCATGACAGGCTGAAGAGAAGGATAAAAATAGCATCAAACAACTGGTAATAGATATACATCATCTTGCTATAGACATTTTTTTTAAAACAGGAACAGGAAGAAAACACAGGGCCAAACATCACGTGAAAATAAAGTCTTTTCATTTTTGCTGTTAAAATCTGAGATTTACATTGGAGTTTAATTTGCGCAGTCAAAAAGGTACTATCAAAAAATACAATGTTACTTTCTCAGTAGCACGTGTGCTGGAGCAGCCGCAGAAATTATGGATAACTTGCAAATAAATGCAAGCCATATTTTCAAAGGCCTTTTCTGATCGTGTACTGTAAAAAGAAAGTGCAAATGTAAGAAAACGCGCAAGTGTGACAAATGTTGACCATAAGAGAAATTCATGACCCTGAAACTTGTGCTTTCCATGTCTTTCTTACCTATCTAATAGCAATGCAAATCATTTTTGTCAAACACCGAGGTCAGGTTTGGGACAGGCCTGCAAAGATAAGAGCAACTGCATGTTTAAGCGTGGCTGTACGCTCCAGTGAAAACATAATCAAAAAACAGTCAAAAACGATTAAAGGAATATGACAAGATGAGACGAAAGGAGTTGTCGGACAGCAGATGAGTTAAGTAGGTGATAATGAAGTGATCTGTCCAGGCTGGTCACTGATAGGGCGAACTGATAAACATCACAGATTCACAGAGTGAGAGTCGCTTGTCAGAGTGAGGCTTGGAGCATTTTCAAAAGCAGCCACTTTTGCCTCTCACTGAAAAAGTGGACAGTGGAAAGAGTCGTGGCAGCTGTCTTTGACTTTCTTTACACATATCAATGCCTAGTATATGAAAAGAGCAGAGTAGAAGCTCGTGTGATCAGTTATCACTTGAGTAGTAGAGAAAAATGTACTTTAACACTGTAAAACCAGACATGACAGGTGTGGTTTCGTCAAATCTTGTGCATGGCAGGTTGTTTTTTGAACACTAAGCCAATGAGATTTACTTTAGTGTGGCAATAATGGTACGAAGCTCGGTTTCACACAACAGAGCTACAATATATACGCGTCACACAGGGCAGGGATGATTACTTTTGCCTGCTTCTAACTGAAGAGGAACGTAAACTCACACTCAAGAAGCTGATCTGTCAACTTTCTTTCAGTGGCGTTCGGACCGCTTTGACTCCAAAATCCACTGAATGAATCAACTTGATCATTTACACACATGTATGGACGGAAATGTATCATTTATACTATTTTTGTTTTCAACAATTATCAACCAATATTTCAAGATGCATAAAAGGACGTTCTTGCATTCAAAATGTGCTTCCTCACTTCGAACACGTCTCTTAAGTAAATACTTAAACAGGTAATACTCCAAACGTATCTGTAAGATAAGTACCTTTAGTATCTAAAGAAGAGGAAGAACATAGACGCTCTATTAAGACCAAACCAAGCCATTTTGCACGCGGCATGTCATACTACAGATGTTCATGGATTTTTGGTAGTTCACAGCCCATTTTCAGATACACTGGAAGCCTATGGCAGTGATGAATCTGACAAAATGGCTACCAAATATCCCAATAACAGACAAATACGCAATGGTTGAGCCAAAGCCAAGGGAAAAAACTCCCATTGAGGCAGGAATTACATTTAAAAAACATTGTCACTGTCCAACAACAGGGGTACAGTGACAAAATTAGGGGGACCAAAGGTTAAACAATCATCCAATCGACTAAAGGCAACAAATTTAGGTTAAAGTACAAATCCGTACAGTTAACATTCACTATCTCTTCTGTGTGCCACAATATATAGTAACTATGGCCTGTTTCAATGAAGTACAGTGTGTCAGCATCCATCCCAAGGGTTTTTCTCATCACATTAATCCCATCACAATAAGTCGTGGGTAACAACAATGCTACCGCTTGCAGCAGCCATATTGCCCCAAAAGACCAGCCATGGGGGAGGAGGGAGGAAGGCTCCCCAAGTCATATGACTGCACTGTCTGCAGTGACAGAGCAGAGCTGTCTGGAGCTGCGTAACACTTCCATCATGGTCTGGACTCCACGAGTCTGAGGCAGCAGCAGCAGAGCAGGAAGAGATGCGCAGTTGCACACAACTTATTTGGACGTCCACATATCTGTTGTTTAAAATCTTGAAGACATTTCTTCTGCACATTGAAATGCAACAGCGTATCTATCAAGGAATGACATGAATATTAAAAAGCCAAATGACATTTTAATATAACGGTTTATTTGGGGGGGGCAATTAATGACAAATAAACAAATGCCTGGTCCGATCTACCCCGAGAACTGTATTCGGCAGACATCACTGTTTGTTCAATTCCTCAGTCCTAGAACTGTATACTGTACACTCAGGTTTGTTTGTTTTCCTTGACCTTTGACTTCTAGCCTCTGTGGGTGTTGATAATGACGAAGTCCCGACTCAGCCCTACACTATGTACATCGACCAACCTTTCTCTGCTGGTCCAGGAACTGCCTTTTGGACGACGCAACCCTCGTGAACTCCGGCGCTGAAGACAGATGTCCTGCAGAGCAAAAAGAAAGCGTCACATTTCTTGGAGCATTGATGCCGTCTCATCTCAGGGCCAAGTGGGTCAGTTGGGTTAGTTAAGATGCTCTTCCGCCAACAAAGCAGCTGTAACCCCAAAATAGTATGGCTGAAAGAAAGAACTGGGGGTGACTGAGCATCCTAATAGAACTAACAACGCTTAGGTGGTTTTGGGTTTTTTTGGTCTTCAGTGTCTAATGAGTAACAGGTAGCTTGAGCGCGTGTGGGGTTAATCAACAGCGTCCACGTCATCAAAGGTGCGTCACCTGCGCGTCCTGCTGAAGTGCAGTGTGAGCGGGGTCAAGTCTCCAAAACACAACGCGTGCTCGCTATTCGTCAAATAATAATAATAATAATAATAATAATAGTACACATATTTGACACGGACGTTATTTTAGCGACACGGTGTTGACTCAGAATCCATCCGGCTGCAGCGGGAAACCTGCACGCTGCTCACGTTCAACAATAAACACCTCGACCGGCAGTCATGCAAAGTGTACTACTGCGTGTACTACTGCAGTATCCGGTGAGTATTGGTCTGTCTGCACTCTGCCTCACCTACCTGTGCATAAAGAACACTGTCTGCTGATAGGCTGCAGGAAGGAAACACTTTCACAACGTTTACATCTAGATCACATTTCGGTCGAAGGCATTTCAGCAGGATGGAGGAGTCCCATTTCCAACAGACGGCTTCCTTGTGAGTGTGCACAGAGACCTAAAACTCCATCTCCAGTTTGACCGGTCCCAGACAGACTCCAGACAGTCTCCGGTACCCGGTTACGTGCCTACGGCGAATGGCGCGGGAAGCAGCAGCGACCGACAGCCCAGGGTAGCCAATGGCGTAGCGGCTCCAAATCCAGCATCCAATCACGATGGCCCAAAAGTATACCCCCCCCCCTCCTCTCTCTCGCCATGTCTGTTGACAGCAGTGCGCTGAATAAAACAACGGTCTGACTCAAGCGGTTCACTCACAGATGTGGGTCACTGACTGCAGCCCTTTCGCCTGAGAGAGAGGAAGAGAGGCATCGTGTTATGGATCATAGTGAAACCAAATCAAATATCTTTACCCCTCGAGATTTGTACATTAGTGATATTACTAATTTATAGCACATGCCTCGGTTGCGATTGACTACAATGATCATAAAGTTACGAGACTGGTTTCCAGTTTAGACCCTTACTGGTGCCATTTCTCTTTAGCCAGAGCCACTGGCTGCACTTGACACACATCTACCAGTTGGATCAGAGGCTGCCATTACATGTCCGATACACATTCGTACATGCCGCTGACTGCAATGGTCACAACATGCAATTATTTTATATATTAGGCTTTTTTGAGTGCAGAAAGGTTGATGTCTCCATAGACGTCTCTGTGTGTTGTCCAGTGTCCAAGTCTCCGTCTACTTGGCTGGGTACACAATGTGAATATGTATTTATGGTGTTGTGAATAATTTTACACCAGATTCTATGCACAAAGGTTACTCAGTAGTATGGCAACTCAAATGTCTAAATAGTGTCTAATGAATCAGATTCAAACCCCAGTGGGATTGAACCAAACATCTACAAGTCTTTGTTGGCTATTGGAGTATATTAAGCTAACAAGGTCTCAGGCATGGCCACACTCTTACACACGCCTTCCTTTGACCTCCCCTCACTGAGAAAACTGCTCCAACACGGGCACCAGTTTGAAACCTGGGTCTCTTAAGGACTAAAGGGAAATATGTAGGTCTCACACAGGGCCACTCTGCACCTAAACACAATGCAGAATGAATACATTCAATACATTAATGGGTGAAATATTCATTTTAAAAGAATATCTATGGTACATCTACCCCTGCTCCAGTGTTACTTTCTCAGGATAGTTACCGGTCCTTATGAGTTGTCAGCACAAACTCATTGTCTCATAGAAAACAACTTCCAAGTTGGCATTTAAATTCTGTCAAAGTCTACACAAGGCATACAGACAGGTTTGTTGTAAAGAACTTCTGTCCTTTAACTGAAGGGAAAAAAAGTCTTGTCTCCTCCGGCTTTGCACCCTCTAATTTGCATTGTTATGGAAAACCGCTGGATTTGGAATAGGGCACAGAATCATTGAGGTCACCATAATAGAATCGGACAGCTCGCCCTTTTCACTTCTATTTGGAGGTAAAATCTAAATTCTTGGGAAAGAGAATCCAGGGAACACAGAAATAACTGGTACAGCTTCAGAAACTGCTGTTCAGAAATACATATTTAATAAGTTATGGGATACATGTTGATGTGAGTTGCACCTGCATCAATCTCCAGAAGAAAAATGTGATACATGCATCTGTACGTGTGCAATGCAACATTGGACACCATAACAAATGTCTGAATTTGGAAGGCATTTTTACTGAAACATGTTTTCAATTGATTCGCTTATTGGAGAAAAACATCTTTACAGTACCATATTGGGCCGCCATTACTTTTTATGTGTATTTATCTCTTGTAGCAAAGCATAATGATTGATAGTTGTACTACAGTTATTTGTACCCTCTTCTCAACAGTAATGATTCATAGCAATGGTTGATACAGATTGTGTGGAATAAAGCAAGTGTGCTATGTAGTTGAGATGAAACTGAAATATTCATTAGATCTATCGGTGGGTTTTCAAACATGATGCATATGCAATTTCTTGTAGGCTATTATAAATATTGGTCTGATAACCTTGAATTCAGTTTTTCCGTGTTATTACGGAATATATGCAACAACAACAACAAAATCATAACTATAGCATGTGGCGTAAAAGTGTCTGAGTGCTTGCAATGCATAAAATGCCAGCTCAACATCTTGTCCGTACAATCCCCACAGTCCATTAGCATTCACAATCTTTCACCGGGAAAATCCCTTTACGCTTTCTCAAATTACAAATCTCACGGCTGATCCCCTCCAACGCTCTGGCTTTCAGATATTGACCTTGTGGTGGTACAAAATAGCTTCTTCCTCACTGCGGGACCCCATAATGAGCCAATACAATGAGGCTTCAGTTGACTGCTCACCTCTCTTTGGTGTCTTTGGGGGTCTTTGTTGACGTTTGTCAGCCCTGGAGGAATTTGGGGGTTCGAATTGTACTGTAGTCTAGCTGTAGAGTCAGACGACAACTTTGGCTCCCAAACTTAAGCAGGGGGGGACTCAGTGAGAGATAAAAAGGCTTTGACCTTACTGGGATGAAAAATCAAAGGGGTGACTTCAATAAAGATTAACCACCATTTTGAATTCCAACTAAAGTGACCATGATTCTAAAAGGACACATGTGAACTTGGCTAGACTTGGCAAGACACTAAAATCTGAAACCAAGGAGGATCAGATTTGACGGATGAAACAATCCCATGTGCTATTAAAACCAGGGTGTGTACCTACGTGCCTCTGATGCAAGAGAAATGTGGGGTTGGTGAGAGCGAGTATATACTCAGTTATCAAGTGGGTGCTGCCCTTCACAGATGTTTCATTGAATTAGGCCCACGTGGCCTAAAGAAGGCTCAACACTCAATTCTGTCTGCTCAGCAGTTCAGAAACCCCATTGTAACGGTCTGGCTGACCCTTCTAGCTTGAAACAGTCTGCTCACCTGTATTTTATTCTCATGTATGTAGACTCATGATTGTACCCACAATGACAGTAAAGAAGACCCTCTCCGATATTATTACTATAATAAAGGTTTTCCCTAAATAAACTCACAATGGTTATAACAACAGTGTATGAATGTGTGTGTGTGTGTGTGTGTGTGTGAATGGGTGAAGGCTAATTGTAAAGTGCTTTGGCCGTCTGAAAAAGACAGTAAAAAGTGCTATATAAAATGCCATTTACCATGTTACCATAAACTAGACCTGCCAGAGGAGAGGGCCGTGTGAGTCACTGGGTGCATGATAAACACTGCTCATCCAATTCAGCAGAGGTCAGTATCTTGGTAAATAAGCCTATTAAAAACTCCTGTGTTATCGATTGCCATTCTGAATTAATTGTACAATCGATTCGAATTGTAAAACACATTATACACAATGAATACGTGGTAATACAACGTATGTGATAAGCGTTTGAAAGGCGAGACATAGTAGATCCACGGTCAGCCTTTCTTTTTACCTGCTGCCCTGTCATCCATTTTTGCAAAGCAAACCGATCGGGGATCAGTAACTGGGGTTGCCCACCCACAATGCAACACACAGCTCTGCCGTGTTTGTGCTCTGGTCGTTGGATGGATAGCACTGCCGCAGCGAACTAGTGAACTTCCTTTTTTTGTTCCGTTTTTGAAGGCGAAGTACTAAAGATTTCAATGCAGTCCCCACTTTTATAATCGGACTCGACGTGGAAAGCGCCCCGGACCATGGCGGCCAACGCCCAGGGTAAGTAATATTAGCTATTGTTTTTTTGAAAATGCTAACGTTAGCTAAAGAGGTACCGCTACCTAACGTTAGAACTGCAACTACAGTGACGCTAGGCCACACACCGTACCCCGGCCCTGGCTGGCTGGCTAGCTGGCTAGCTGGCTGGCTAGCTAGCTGATGCCTTTAACAAACATCAACGACCGCCAACATTTGACTGGCTTTGTTGTAAACATAATTAGTTATCAGCGTAATTTTATTGTAGTAACGGAATTGTAGTTAGTTAAATGTTAGTTGGATGTATTTATTCCCGACAGGCTAACGTCAAGCAAAGGTTAAATTGTATTGTCTAGGTGGCAACTGTATTGTCGACTGCCGCCTGAATTTCCGGCTTGAGATGTTAGCAGCTGTCTTCGTAGCTAACGGTAGCTAACGGTAGCGTTAGCTGAGGGATCGTGCCAGAACTTGATTAGCCTGGGCTAACTGTTAGCCTACTTGCGTAGGAAGCCGGACAACAGCAGATAAAGATTGTCTGGAACGTCCCATTCGTGTATAATGGAATAATTCCCCCCAAAACACCTGTTTACTGTTAGAGTTTAATGCTATTACAGTTTGAAGTGAAATAAAGGCTCCGCGGTTGCTGTCATATGTGGGCCTAAACGTTGGAGCAGCAATGGCGATTTAAGTCTGCCTCGACTCGATCCACATTAGAGCATCGGTTAGAAAAAACACACGATTATTTTGGTAGTAACGCCTAGAGTTTTGTCACTTTGTTTGACCTTCGCATACAGTAATCGAACCCAGACATTTATTTCCTGGCCTTGTCGTTATGGGTGTGATTTAGCAGTGACACCAAGACTGCAATGTATTTCGACTGATAGGGGTAATATACAATATCGATTTTAAACTATTTCCAATGCAGTCAGAATTTTGTTTTGATCCGACTCTTGCGACCTTGTTTTTTCACCATTTGACCGCAGCACCCCTCAGCACATATCTGGCATCTCAATTGAAATCTGAGTCCGCATATAAACGAGTTCATAAGGTGAACCACATGCGTCTGGCATGTAAACACAGAAACTCAACAAATGTGGCACCATTGGGAGTAAGCTTAGTAAACGCATTGAACAGAGCCAATACTGAAACTGGGTAAAGCCACAACATGACGTTTGATTATGTGGTAAAGCTATGCTAACTTGCGCGTATCAGCACAAAATGTACAGTTTGGATTATTCCCCTGAAATGTAAACGCATGGACTGATTTGACATCATTTTATGCAGTGCCAGGAAAGTGTGCATGTGATAACGTCCATATAATGCATTAACATGAATACTCGGCCTGTTGTGCAATACTGGTTCGCTGTGTTGTATTGGCACAGATCTTTGTTTTCGCACAAACCGTTTGCATTTTGCAGTTTTTGTTATCTGTTCACGACAACACGCCATTGGTTATACTCTCAGGGGTGGACAAATCATGAATTCATTAGCTAGCCCGCTGGGCAAGTGAATGCTCCAATGTGCTTGCCCAGTCCCATTTTTAGGTTGCCCAGAATCTCTGTACAGTATGCGGCTCATATATATATCGTACCCACATCTATAACACTGCATTCTTATTTACTTTCATCCCATGGGTATATATTTACGTTTTTATTTCCTGTATAAACAAAATAAAATATTATATTCCGACATGATTTTTTAGTCGACAGAGGAGAAAAAAAAGAAGAAGGTTGTAGACAGTTTAACGTAGGCTTGTCACGGTACCAGAATTTCAGTAGTCTGTACCTGTACCAGTACATTTTCACGGTACTCTGTACCAATTTCGGTACCACGGCGTACGCGCGTGCGTGTGAGTAATACATCAATATATAGAATTCCACGGCAATAAGAATTGGAGCATCAAAATATTCTCCTTTATTAAAATATCCACCAATTT
>OMOT01026526.1:3054-19203 GCA_900312575.1 Acanthochaenus luetkenii | reverse complement strand
GCCTCAAGTCAGTCCACGCTTCAAGTCAGTCCATGCCTCAAGTCAGTCCACGCTTCAAGTCAGTCCACGCCTCAAGTCAGTCCACGCCTCAAGTCAGTCCACGCTTCAAGTCAGTCCATGCCTCAAGTCAGTCCACGCTTCAAGTCAGTCCACGCTTCAAGTCAGTCCACGCCTCAAGTCAGTCCACGCCTCAAGTCAGTCCACGCTTCAAGTCAGTCCACGCCTCAAGTCAGTCCACGCTTCAAGTCAGTCCACGCCTCAAGTCAGTCCATGCTTCAAGTCAGTCCGCCTCAAGTCAGTTCACGCTTCTTTTTTATCCATAAGTTTATCTGCAATAAGTTCCATTTAAGGTTTTGCAACGCTGTAACACTAATTACTTTCTTTTCTTTTTTTCTTCATAATCCATATTTGTTCATTTTGTGCTGAAATAGCACTGATGACTCCAAGGTGTCAGCTTTTGGCTGTTACCTCTCACTCTCAAAAACATGGTCTTTACTGGGATGATGTGGATGAAAACCCATCATCATTTCTCAATGGATGTTCTATCCAGATGTAGCAGTCACAAATGATGGAGAGATTTTTAAAAAAGAGATAACGACACTGTAAACTGATGGTACACCTGGTACAGGCACCTTGTGATGCGGCCCATGAATCCTCCTCTAACTTGCTTTGTGAAATCCCATTCATCGCCCTCTAGGTGGCGACATTGAGTCTATATAAGGCGTTCAACGTGACAGTTCTAGAAATGTCTGGGGCATCACGCATTCTAGGGGGCTATGCATTTATTTACACAGCACAGTACAGGGATGATGAACATACAGATGACAATATCTTGTGCTATTGATCAAAGTAGATTTAAGGGAGCCAGTCATTTAGAAATTACAGTGAGATATGCATTGTGATGCAGATGGGAGGTTGCATGTCATTCAGAGGCCAGAAAGTGAATCAGTCTAATCTCTGCGAAGCCCATTTAGTAAATAAAGGCAGCAGTAAGGCTTAGGTGGAAACCACAGAGGGAGAGAGTGTCTACAGCATGGCGAGACATGAGGGGCAAGAGAGGACAGGAGAGGAGAGGACAGAAGAGGAAGGAAAACAAGGTCATAACACGCTGCTGTTAAAAATGATGACGATGACCGAGTTTTGCTTCCGCACACATCGCCTGGCTGCCTGGTGTTCGCCACGTCAGACGCACACTGCAGAGGGGAGGAAGACGAATCAGCGCTCTCTGGTCAGCCCTTATCCCTCCCACTCCTGCTCCATCTCTCTGTATCCCTCCCTCCTTCTCTCAGAAGTGTGATGCTTTTCTGCACCAGAGCGGATTCCACAGCAGCAGTGAGATACACACTGCCCGGGCTGCCACCGGCGCTAAAGACCCAGGCCAGACAAGCAGGCAGGCAGTAGTTGCTACATCACCCAGCCCTGACAGGAGGTAAGGCTCCTCAAAGACATTAAGCAGCAGAGGCTCTGGGGAGATATTTGAGGACTTGGGGCATGGAAGATAGACAGAGAAACGCATGCTCAGTGACACATGCACACACACACACGCACACACACTTTGTCAAAATAACAGAAATATAGGTGATGTCTGAATTCATGCCAGCACAATGTACATGATCTGAATGAGATATCTGAAAAACATTTTTAGATCTTGCCTTAGAATGAATGTGACATGCTTTTATTTATCCCCTTTGCTCTCTCTTTCTTTCTCCTCATCCACACACACACACTCACCAAAGTTGGTTGGGTGTCCCTCCATCATGGTCACTTCTCTGTTGGTCTATGGCGTACTGGGAGGTGAGAATAGTTTTCATGAAACATCTTTTCTACACTGGTATTTAGAGGCTCCTATCCTTAGTTTAGTGAATAACCCAGAAATATAATAATAAATATGTCTCTACATCCTATGCTCTCCCCTTGCTTGATGCTACACTATTCTGTGTTTCTCACCTATCTCTCTGTGCTTCGTCCCAGTGTTGCTGGCCTCAGTAAAGTGCAACTTGATTTCGGTGTGTGTTGAGGACGACGAGGACCTGAGAGTGGACTGCCGCGTCACACCCAAACTCAGCCAGATCAACAGCTATGAGTTCTCCTGGTCCTCTGGGTCCAAAGAGTCCCTCATTAACACCAATGTTTCAGGCACGGCCGCAGAGCCGCAGTTTAGAGACCGCAGCTACGTGGAGGAGCTGGAACCTCATGGCTACCGAATGACCCTCGCTGGCTTCACGCACACACTCCCGTACAACACCACCTACATGTGCAAAATATCCAAGGTGGTTGTCTCTATCTACATAGAGAGAGGTAGGTGGATTGAATGTGTGTGTGTGAGAGAGAGAGAGTGTGAGAGTGTGTATGGATTTGAGTGTGCGAATGAGCGTCAGAATGAGTGAATAAAAGAGTGTGAGACAAAGACAAAGGTGAGAGATTTTTGTCAGTGGTTTACATCCTACTTTTCTTTCTCCGCAGAGCATCTTCTTCCATGTTCAGCTGTCAGCGTATTTCTCAAGAGCTCCTGCTCCTGGATCGTTTGTCTGCTTCTCGTCTTCTGTCACACACACGCACAGCTGTGGGGCTAGCCTTACACTGACATGCACACACAGACACACAAACACGTCTCGGCATCTTTCCACATCCACAGACATCCCCGCAACGACGTCAAAACTCATGATCATGTCATGATCGGCTTGCATCTATCTCTTTTCCTCTCCTCTCGTTCTCCTTCCCTTCCTCCTGAGTGCACTGAAATGATGGTAGATGGTGTTCATAACGTTGTTGGAAGATGTAGAATGAAGATGAATGGTCAAATGTATCAGCACACATTTTTAGGCAAGCACAAATAGCTGTATGTTTATGAATATACTGTGTGTGTTACCATGTAACTATTACTGTAGAAGCTGCAGCGTTTATTTAATAAAGCAACTCTCATAAAAGCAACAATGTCTTTCACTTCTCAAAAGGTGTAACAAACTGTGCAATACAGTATATATAACAAATGTTTACAGTTCACCCATTGACATTTAGTCACTGGTGAATTAAATATTCACCATGT
This sequence comes from Acanthochaenus luetkenii, assembly GCA_900312575.1. NCBI lineage: Eukaryota > Metazoa > Chordata > Actinopteri > Beryciformes > Stephanoberycidae > Acanthochaenus > Acanthochaenus luetkenii. Next base: position 16,157 of record OMOT01026526.1, on the reverse strand, counting down.
TGTAGGCCCATGTTTGATGCATCTGTAACCCAACTGGAAATAAGTTCCATTTCACTTCATTCAGAGTACTACAACACACAAACTCTATAATAATATAATGATTCCAGCGAGTGTTGATTTCATTAGAATCTTATGTAATTGATGTTTTAGTGTTAGGTTGTTAGTATTGTTACATTATTACATTATATTATTATACATGTTAAAGAGTTCACAAGTTGCTATTCTCTGTTCTCTTCAAAAGTCAAGAGGTATTTCAGATGCAACCGGGATCCACAAAGCGAGTATAAGCATCTCTACTTCCCAAGATTGCATACTATGATTATTTACCTTTAGTGTATTAAATCATCTGGTAGTCTTATTATCAATGCAAGGTTGTCTCAAACCTTAAAACAACTGTTAATTCAATACAAGGGAGCACTCAAATGTCGAATATAATATCTGGTATGAACATAAGACAATCTTAAGAATCAATGAATATAGTTTATGTAGTTCTTTGTTTTGTGAGTAGGTGTGGTCAGTGTTGTGCATGAACACATTGTTTAAGTGGTAAAACATACATTGTGTTTTCTTGGCTTTTAAAAATAATCATGGTTCTATAGTATATACAGTAATTAATTTAGTTTGGGACATGGGCAGGGCATATTAAACTGTGTGAACTGAACTTTGAGCAAGTTCTTGTGAAATGTGAATTTGCACAATACTGGGTGTGCTATAAACACTGTGTAATCAATGCCATATCACTTCGCAATAATCGACGATGTAGACGAAAAAGGTTTTGGACCTCAGTGTCATCCGTAGTTTCCGACAACAGTGTTGTTTAATGATGGCCGCTTCCACTAGTAGCCCTAAAGGAGCCGAGGTATCTAGAGCTGAGTACCTAAAACGTTATTTGTCCTCTGATGACGATACCAAAAAGTCGAAGGGGAAAGTTAAAAAGAAACGGAGTAAGGTTCCTGAGAAAAGGTGAGTCGGTGGTTATGTTTTAATAGATTCGTTGACGGCAGTTGGGGGCGTGTTAGCCATTTAGCCGAGGTCTCTTAGGCTTCAGCCACCTAACGTTAGCGCTACTTACAGTTTTGCTATCGTTGTCAACTCGTCAAATAATATAACGTTAAGTGTAGGTTAACTCCTCTTTACATCTCTTATTATTCAAGATTCAAAATCGTTGATGATGATATAGACTGGAAACAGACGATGACTAAAGACGAGAATGACTTTGAAGAGGACGAGGAGGAGGAAGCTCCAGTGGTAAGTTAGCTTACGTTAAGCTAGCTAGCTGCTTGTTAAAATACTATGAGTCTGCATCCATGAAGTGGTTAGCACGCTAACTGGTGGGTGGCTGACATTTTGGTTACATTTCATCATTTCAATTGTCTGATGCATCTGGCCTCAGCATTTCATATCATGTGAATGCAATGCATACTTCTGCATCTGACTCTGTGATGGATATCTAAACGAAACCTTGTTTTGAGTGGTCTGTTCGTGTTTACAAGTATTTAAAATAATAATATATATATATATATTCAAGGTATAATTTCATAGGTTCATTGAGTTATTGAATGGCAGAACAGTTATATCAAGCTTAAAACTTTGTCTACTCAGGTTGCAGAGGTGATTGATGATCGGCCAGAGGAGGTGAAACGGCTAGAAGCCTTCAGAACCAGCAACAAGTGGAGAGTGATGGCAGGTAAAGCACTGATTTGTTTGGGAGGATTTGGGAAAGAGGGAGAGAGTGTCTGTGTGGCAAAGTATTTAAATGTAGTCTTCTCCCCCGGTAGCTGATGACGATACGATCACAGAGGAGGGGGAAGAGAGAGGGCATCAGGTTCCAGAGCCTTTGGCATTGAGTATGACTCGCCACGATTCGCCAGAGCTCACATCATTCAGGAGGAGCAGACATGATTCACAAGAGGCAGGGCCTGTCAGAACGACCCAGCATGACTCGTCAGACATATCACCTCCTGAGAGAGGTCGCCATGACTCGCCAGACTTGTCCCCCCAGAGACAACATTCAGGGAAATCTTGGAAGGCACAAAGCAGAGGTGAGTGGTGAGATTGTGAGGCTGAATCTGGGCTCTCCCTGAACTTTCTTACTGTTAGCCCCCATCTTCCAATTGGTGTAATAACTGCTTGAAGATGTGAAAATAACTTTTGGTTAAGTGTGCTATTATGCGTTTCGTGAAGTGTTTGAATAAGGTTTTCTTTGTCAGATTCATCCCCAGTCAGGAGAAAACCCAGCTCATCATTCTCAAGTCAAAAACATTCACCTGATCCTCATCAGTCCCAGCTGGCGAAGAGGGATCAGAACAGGCATGACGCAGACTCTGGCCAGTCCCCTCCGAGGAAAAAGCCACTAAAGGGAGGAGCATCAGACCCTGACCAATCTCCGCCCAGAAGAAGACCAAAGAGTGGCCGGGGCTCTGATTCTGACCAATCACCGCCCAGGAAGAGAACACAGGGTGGAAGGGCTGCAGACGACGATCTGTCACCTCCTCGCAGGCCTGGCCAATCACAGGTGTGCAAATGATGCTAGTTCAGCTGGAGTTGGAAACCTCATTTACCTCACATTTTAGTGTCTCTTCAGTGACACTAAAAACAAAAGCTGTCAGAGGTCCTTGCCACTAGCTGCTCCTTTCAGAATGCGTAAATAGAATATGACGTCTCTCGATAGGTGCTTTTGTGCTAAGTGTTTTTAATTATATATTAGTTGTTTTGCATGTTATCTATTTGTTTGTTGTCTGCCCTGATGTGTAACTATTGCTGCCTTCTTGGCCAGGTCAGTATTGTAAAAGAGATTTTTATCTCAATGCTTTTATCTGGTTAAATAAAGGTCAAATAAGAATAGTAAAAAAAGACAGATTGAATGGAACCATGTTGTTTTAATTCCTTCTTTTCAGGGCCAAAGGATGCTTTCTGGAGGGACGGCAGGTCTGGTTTCCGTAGATGTTCTAAGGAAAGAGCAGGAGGAGAACCGACGCAGAGAAAAAAACAGCCTGGCACTAGAAGGTCAGCTTAGCATTTCTCTTTAAAATACTTTCTTACACAGCTACTGGTTGCAGAGCACACAGGACTTTCTGTCATACACCATCTACATGACGCATGCATAGCACCAAAAAGTCGTAGTTCTGATTAGTCCTTTTTAAGTCAAATGAAGCAGTGTCCACTTAAGATAATGTTTTAAACCCATTTACCTGCTTTCACCAGATGAGTCCCACAATGCCCAGACTGTGTTCAGAGACAAGAGTGGTAAAAAGAGAGATTTAGATTCAGAGAGAGAAGAACAGAAGAGGAAAGCTGGAGAGAAAGCAGCAAAGGATGAGAAATATGCTCAATGGGGAAAAGGGTAAGACTCCAAAATATTTTGACACATTTGAGAAGGCTGAATAGTGTGTCTTTGTGTGTACACAAAGTATTGAAATGTGTTATGATATGCATACTTGTTTCTGTGATTAAAATCAATGTGTTTATAGGCTGGCTCAGAGCCAGATGTATCAGCAGAAAATTGCAGATGCAGTGCATGAAACCCAGAAGCCACTGGCACGCCACTATGATGATGAGGATCTTGACCGCATGCTGAGAGAGCAGGAAAGGGACGGAGATCCGATGGCTGCTATGCTCAGGAAAAAAAAGGATCGCAATAAGAAGTTACAAGGTGGCAAAGGTGAGATACTTTGTTCACTGAGCTGACGGCAGCAAAAAAAATTGTTGTTTACCACCGACTCTTATATAGTTTTAAACTGTTGGAACTTGTTTTGCAGAGAAACCACGGTATAAAGGCCCAGTGCCGCCTCCGAACCGTTTCAATATTCTGCCAGGCTATCGCTGGGATGGTGTTGACAGGTACAGTGCGTGTGACAAATGTGTAATGTGTTGATTGTGAGCTCATGTCCTTTTTTAGTTCAAATTGTTCCATTTTGGTCATGTAGTTTTGACCAAGTCGGTTGGATCATTGGCTCATACTATGCTCTTGCATCTCCCTATTGTCTTTCCTGTTTTTCTTAAGTGTTGAAATTGGATATATATATATATCTTGCATACTTGAGGGTGGGATACTTACTAATGATACAAAAATAAAAATAAAACATTGGTAAACTTCTGTATGTGTGTCTCCCAGGTCCAATGGTTTTGAAAAGAAGCGCTACACCAGGATAGCAGATAAAAAGGCAGTGCAGGACGAAGCGTACAAATGGAGTGTGGAAGACATGTAATGGCAATCGGAAACAGCTGATGGTTAAGAGAGCAGAGCTGAAGAGCAAGATTGCCCATCCTCATCAGAATTAGTCTGATATGAAAGGCAAGAGAATTCAGACAAATCTTGCTACAAGAACAACTGCAGACCAGACACATGCAGCTACCCACTGTACAATGTAATTGAAATGAAAATTAGAATATTAGTGGAGAGACTGAGAAAGACTGTTCATCTCAGCGGAGCAGTATATGTTACTGTACAATATCACATTATAACAGACTGATAAACTACCAACGTGATAACTGTACATAGCAGTGAATTGTCCGCATATTTACACTTTTGTAATTACTGATTCAATGTGAAGCCAACACGGATGTTTGTGTTTTTCACTGTTTTATTAAATAATGTTTTTGTAAAGTGTTGTGCCCTTGGTTATAGCACTGTTCACACTGTATTGGCAAAATATTAAATAGTACATATTTTGTTGGATGTTATGGAAAACTGCAATACATGTGCTGTTCAACATGATGTATAGCGTTAGTCAAGGCAGTATGTCTCTGCCAGCTGTATGTAATGTCTTTTTTAACACAATGGGAGCCTATGACTTTCGGGAGGTAGGGATAACCTGCAGTAGGACAGACAGTAGTAGCTTCTAGTTCAAGTGCATTTATTTATATAGCACCTTTATCACAAGCATGTCTCAAAGGACTTTACCAAAAATGAGCCAAACTAGATCTACCCGAACAACAATCAATGGAATTACAGAATAGTATCAGGGAAACAGAACAACGCATAAGTAGCATAATCAATTTTTGCAAACCATAGCAAGCCTACCTATTCTACAAGGCCTAAACTACCCGGCACCACCAGCCTTAGACCCTCGACGTATGCAAGGAAAAACAGACAATGACAGTGACATAGGAAACAGATAAGGCGACAGAGGCAGAGAGATGGGGGCGATAATGTCCACAGAACCAGATAGTGTGGTGCATGATGTGATGTAACGCCCTTTGAGACATACATAATCTTTATAAATAAAGTTTGATTGATTGAGAACCAGGGGCTGCGACCGCACAGTAACAGCATCAGGGATGGGACAATGACCGTAGGGGGAAAGGCAACACCCGAGTCCACAGCATGGAAGGAACACTGCGCCAGTGTCACAGCTTCTGACAAATACATCGGTAGATTTAGACTTCATTGGCATAGAGGACATGAGAAAGTTACATTATACCGGTGTTATCTTTTAACTGTATTTACTTACGTTGTACAAATGATAAATACGAAGGAACAACGACATCTTGAGGCCGTTGTGACTAAAAGCATCGCGCGTCGCCGATTGGGTAGGAACCTTTGTTTTCAGAGGGTACAGCGGAATATTTATGTTGACGCACGCACCGCTGCTCGTCCCGTCCGTTTGATTCGAAAGGAGTCGGAGGCAGAACACCGAAGCGACACGTTCTCCGGCGTGACTTCGTCTATTCCCGACTAACGTGGTGAAGTTAGCGGCGCTAAATATCGCGTGTGTGTCCCTCAACGTGAACGGACGCCTGTTACGTCGGTTTGGGTGAAAATGAGCGACTGGAGTCCGTTGGCGAAGGTGTACGACCCGCTGAAAGCTGGCAGTATCGACGGCACCGACGTGGAGCCCCATGACCTGGCGGTATGGAGGGCTATGTTTGCGCGATACAAGCCTAATAAAGGCGTTGTCGGGGACCCGCTCCTCACCCTGTTTGTGGCTCGCCTGAACCCCCAGACAACCGAGGAGAAACTGCACGAGCAGTTCTCCAAGTACGGGGACATCAACCGGATACGACTGGTCAGGGACATTGTCTCGGGCTTCTCCAAGGGATACGCGTTCGTTGAATACAAAGAGGAGCGGTCTGTCGTCCGGGCCCGCAGAGACGCCAATAAGCTAGTGGTGGACCAGAACGAGCTTTTCGTGGACTTTGAGCAGGAGAGGACCCTCAAGGGCTGGGTGCCGCGGCGGCTGGGTGGCGGGCAAGGGGGGAAGAAAGAGTCCGGACAGCTACGCTTCGGCGGGAGAGACAGACCTTTTCGCAAGCCCATCAGCCTCGGGGTCACCTCGGTGCCGGAGTGGACCGGCGGCGGCAGAGAGCGGGACAGAGGAGGGGCGAGAGAGAGGGACGAGCGGCAGAGAGAGAGGGACCGAGCGCCGTCTCCGAGGCATCACGACCGAGAGGCCGAGTGGGGGAGTAGAGGGAGGAGGGAGGACCGTGACCGGGGGAAAGAACGGGATTTCTACAGAGACAAGGACCGGAGCGGTGACAGGGAGAGGGAGGACCGAAGACACGCCGACAGGAACAGGCACAGGGACAGGAGATGAAGTCTGTGACAGAGCAATGTTGTTGTTTTATATATATATAACTTATATGTCAATCATGTTCGTGTAACAGATCTGCCTTTTGTGTGGAAACATTACCAGTGGTAAGTGACAACAAAAGGCTTAAAAGCAGAAGCTGCAACCCAGATGGGAATAAAAGTAGTTATTTTCAAACGCACCAGTAAGTCTAATGGTCTAATCTACCTGTCTTGAAATCAGGCCTGTTCATAAAGTAGGCTTCCCAGTCTTGTCCAGTTGGAGGACTTTGTTCCAATCTTGTTTGCTTTCCTCAGATGGGCAGTTTAACAAGCTAGCTTCAAAATCATGCATATATTTGTACTGGTGTCGATTTGTGGAGCTGCGTAGTTTGAATTTGTACAAAGCCGGTGAGTTTTTCCAACTTCCCAATCCAGAAATGAAAAGGCCTATGGTGAAAATGAATGGAGTTCTTTCCTTCACGGTGATCATGGGTTACATTTGGTTGTGTAAAAGAGGATATTGCGTTGGTCTGGGTGGATTGTTGCATGTTTTATGCACTGGTTTGCCACTAGCCATTTTAGCTGTATAAGTGGTAATACAAAATCCTTGAAAAAGGGAACTGAAGAAATTCAAGCACCAGGCAAGCCTAAAAAGTTTTTCACAAAAACTAAATTATGTTCAAAAGTATGCTTTTGTCATTCATGGCACATTTAGATGTTTTGTACTGTAAAATGTAACTTGTAATTAACAAGCTGAAATCTAAAAGCTGCAACTCCGTCAAGCTTTATTCTTCAAACACACTAACACCAACTATTTTGCTGCTTTTTCAACTACATATTTTCAATTGAAAAATATTATTGTTCTGTGATGGAAATTTTGTTTATAGACAGGGTTTACAATGAAGACAACAAACATACATAACTCGCCACAACACGTACCATACGGACAAGCGAGCATACGTTTAAGTTACTCATCAGAGTGACTCGTGTACATATGATGTATATCCAGCAGCTAACATGTACAGCAAAGCCTGGTCTGTGTTCACAGCATTTGCCCACAAGCCAAAGCTGTCATCAAACTGAGCTCTCTGCCGGGAGTCTCAACACTTCATATGTGAGAAGAAACAGAGAGAATATATTATTAATTATTAAGAATTATCCTGTAGAGGAGACTCCTCAGTAGCATTGATGAAGAAACTAAATAATGCAATTACACATTAAATATACTAAAATAATTTGTAGCAAAAAGAGTATGCACCAAATAATGAACATATTTCTTACGTTTTCTCACTGTTTTCAATTTTGACTGTCTTGCTTTATGCCCTGTAAGGTGACACTGGGTGTCTTGAAAGGCGCCTCCAAATAAAATGTATTATTATTATTAAGTTAGAATTATCAGAATGAAATTGGTGAACTACCACTGCAAGCAAATATTTTATCGTCTCATGCTGGTGCTTTTAACAGCAGCATGTTTACTAGCAGGACACAAAAATATTATGTTTTCAAATCTGGAATGAACTCTTAACTCATCCTATGTCAACAGGTAAGTACAGGAAATAAAATGGACCGGATGACAATTACATATATTCTCATCCCTGACCTCTGTAAAGCAAATTAATAAAACGCATCATTGCTTTTGTAAGCTTACAGCGCAGGTGCATAAGAGGTTTTACTGGTCATTCAGAGAATAGAGGGGATGACAGTAAGGGACTACACATCTGTTGTGATGGGCTGATTCTAATGATCCACAAACAGTCATTTCGAACCCATGGAAGAAGAACCAAAGTCATGCCTTAGTTGCTTTTAGTGTAAATAAGATGTAAAATGGATGCAGACACATAAAAATAAACACTCCCGCCTGATTTGCTAGAGACTGAGAAACACTTAATTCTACTAGTGCAATACATTATATGTCACGTTATATCAGACTGCGATTTGTGTACATAACAGCGAATTGACAACATGCCTGTAATTATTGAAGCAATGTTTTTGTTTTGTTTTTTATCATTATATTATTATGAACACATCTTCTGCTTGGTAATATTTAGAGCTAAGTGCAAATTGGGATCGACAGTCATATTTGAGAGTTCTACAGTACTGACACTAAATGTGAAATAGTCCAATAGGAACTTGTGTGACGTCATTTGCACAGAAATAAAGAGCATTATTTCGTTTCTGAATTCCTCGGCCTGCCAGGACGCCTGTGGTTCATCACAGGCCAACCAGGGTACGTCTCTCTCTGGACTGTCCGGAACTCTATCCTGTGAAGCAGCACACACAGACACCCATGAGTCATTAACCACACCCGTGCACGTGAAACCAAAGTAAACTGTGACATTGTCAAATGCACTCTCACCTGAGGGCAGGGTTGATGGCGATGTTGTCTGGCCGAGGGAGGGCAGGTGTCCTCCTCCTGCAGTGGGGGGAGGGAGGAGGGAAATCTTTCTGGTACTGAGACTGCATCTCCATCCTCTCTTGCTCTCCGTTTGCTTCACTATTCACCCCGATCTGATTATTGTCGTCCTCTCGCTCATCCTCCCTCTCTGGGTCGTTGTTTCCCCTTCCTCTTTGTTTTACGGCCCGCAGTTGTCCCGGGGATGTGGGACAAGAGTAGTGGGACTCCTGCTGGGTGGTCTGGAGGATCTCGTCGCCTGTGGGGTAAATCGTTACCTTGGTAAGTGTCTCATGCGATACTGGTAAATGATAAATGTCCCGTCCTTCCCCCTGAGGAGGGAACGTTGTCATGATACCTTCTTGCGGTTGCGTTATTCAGTCTTCCTTCATTCATTTTATTATCGGTTAACCATGGGCCTGTTGTTTCTTCACCATGATTTTATTGTAGTGAACTTAAATTAACACTATAGGTTACAACCTTATCCATTCAAACAGGACTTTGCTGGCAAAGTTTAACAATTCCATTTTGATTGGACGATAAATAAAAATGTGTTTTTCAGGAAAGTGACTGTGAACTTTTTGCCCTCCTTCATATGCAGGACAGGCTGTCAGCATCTTTACATTTAAACCTATACTGATTTTTGCCTCTTTTACTGTAATATTTTCATCTATTTTTGGTTTAGTAATTACAATTTTAATGAAAGAAGAACCCACCAAACCCTCCCCTCTCCTCTCCCATCCTCACACACACACACACACACACACACACACACACCCCAAACCTTCTCCCATACACACATTTCAGCGCCCACACACTCCTACATACACACATACACGCACATTGATTATCTAACAGCTGATAAGATGGGTTTACCCTCTAGGTTAAGGTTAGACTGCAGACCTTTGCCTCTCTCTTGCTGTGGGCCAGGCTTAGGGCAGAAAGCTTCTTGGGATGTAGTCTCCATCTTAGCAGGAGTGTCTGGGTAGAGGAGCAATCCTGGGAAAGACAGGGGACAGAATGGGTAGGGAGGGAAAGAGTGGGAGATTAAAGGGGCCCTATTATAGGAACAAATACATATATGATCAACGTTGTTACATTTTTGTTTTGTTGAGTTGTTAGATTTAGAGTTATTGCATTAAAAAAAAGTGACAGTCCATCTCAGACTAACTCGTAAGTTTTCAGCATTTGAACTGAAAAGCCTCCACTCGGTAAGTTTGCCTCATTTGAATTAGTGGAGCTGGGGTTGCCGGCCAATCAGGGTCCAGAATTGTTCTGGACTGTTCTGTCTGCGAGTCCACTGCAGTGATGCTTCACAGATATCAGTGTAGTGTGAATGCTTGAGCAATAGTGTTCAAATTAATTCAATAAATACCTTTTTAACTAAACTGCATTCATTTGCAAAACATAATGAACGTTTTAATTATCCTGAGCCATAGTATATTTGAAAACAAAATCATGAAAACTGAATAACATGGGACCTTTTAAAGGACACAGGGAAGTGTTAAATGAGAGTTATCTATCTGATGCTGGGATGGAGGAGCAGCACACCTTTACCTGCAACTGTAGGGTGTTCTCCCCTGTAGTGTCGAGTGCGCAAAAAGAGTTTGTGGTGGGAACGTGGTTGCAACAGGTTGGCATTTTGGATGAACACTCTGTCCATTGGCTCCTGACTGTATTGTTGGCTCATTGGCATCACCCGCTCTGAATCTATGATATATTCAACAAATGCTGTAAAATAAAATAAAAAGATGAAAAAAGATCATCATATTTTGTGAATTTCCATCACAGAGGATATATTTTCTGTTGTGCCATCTATGCATTGTGGGTTATCTCTTCATGGCATCTCTAAAGAAGACACAAGTCTTGCAAGCCTTAAGAATTGTATGGAATATTATGGAATATTATGCAGTATATGTATTTCAAACTACTACTAGTAGATAAAGCCTGAAAAGAGTATTGCTTACCTCACATTTAGTAGAACAAACCTCATACGTTTTTACTGTTTCCCTACTGTCCACATTTCTCCGTACCGTTTGTGTGTGTGTGTGTGTGTGTGTGTGTGTGTGTGTTTGTGTGTCAGGTTATAAACAGAGCTACTTTAAGTAATCTTGTTTACTGCAGTTGTCATGGTGTTCCATTCTTCTCCAGTGAGTGGCAGATAGTTACTTACTGGGACAATAAACCAGTTGGACCACCAACAGAGAGCTGAAACTTTGCAATGGTTGGCTTGGACAAATGGACATAGAGGAACAAGAATGGGTATGGAAGGTATTAGTGGACAAATGAAGATCGGCTGATAGTTTTGGAGTTGGGCAGGATTGATTGCTACGGTTGCTGTAGCGAAGCGCTGAAAATAGTGACATTCATTTACAATCAAGGAAAAACAGGGTAATGAGAGATAACTCATTTATCTAGAAGAGGAATATATTAGAGGAGTGTGCCATTATTGACCTGAAAGACAAATGCACAAGTAAATCAATAAGTAATTGTTGCATTTGTAAAAATCAAACAGCCCTGAGTGGATCTCTTGACCACTATTAGATTAATGGTCTCCTCTGTATTTGTAGGCTATTTGTAGCAGCTCTGAGCTATTCACACACACAACACACAGATTATGCCTATGAATAATTTGTGCTCACAAATTAGCCTGACATCATGTTGATTCTTAATTCTTCCTGTGAAACCTCAGTAAAGTGCAACTAATTCAACCTGCACTCAGAGGCGGAACATTTGACCGACAAGCTCGAGGTGCTGAGCTGGGGGCTCGTTTCCAAGGTAAAATGTATAAATATAAATAATAATAAATAAGTGTACAAATAGAAATCATTGCCGTGGAGCATTTGGCTAGCCCTCCACAATGCACTGTGCCCTCCCAACTATATTCCCTTCATTTTAAAGGGCATGTTTTGGCCTGTATCTTGTCATTAGAGAACCTTATGATTATGAAAATCACATAATTCAAAAAAGTACTTTTGATTTCATGGGGATTTCCAACAACAACAAAAAACGTTCATCCATACTGTATTTATAAACGTGCATTTGATAGTTATTCGTCTGATTTTTTTTAATAACACATAACTAGGCCTACTTGTATTGAATCAACTATCTTAAGCATTGTTTGATTTGTTCGTTTCCTCATAGCACTTTAACTTTTGGAAAGGTGCTTTACAAGCGTATTATATGACACATATTATTATTAGTAGTAGTAGTAGTAGTAGTAGTAGTAGTATTGTTATTATTATTATTATTTGGCTATATACAGATGCAGTCCAGGTATAGATCACTCGGCAGACTAGTTTTCTGATTTCAGCCCGCGCCAGCAGGAGTCTCCCGTCCCCATAGTAACCAGCCCTGTGTCAGAGCCCTATATAAACCCAGTTAGTCCATTACACTGACAGCTTTGCTAGGTCCAAAAGTCGGTTCCAGTGGCCCTCGCTCAGTAACCAATAGTGTTTTCTATGCCCAGCAACTCTTCCGAGTGACCACGGCTCTGTTATATTTGAGTATGCTAGTTGTAAGGGCACGTTAACAGCGCAGTGCTAATGGTACAACCTAGCCACACTCTCCCTGTCGCTGCCTCTGGCCTGTCTGAAGTGTCCGGAAGTTCTCCGGGGGGGGAAAAAGTGAGAAGAGAATGAAAAAAGTAGCTGGAAGAAAACTCTAACCCGTTTTCTCCGAGCAGTGAAACGGCCGTTTCCTTTGTGGCTCTCAGCGAGGGCGTCGATAAGAGTTCTCGGCGGATATAACGTTAGCTAGCTTAGTTGTGTTACCGATGGGTCTGCCGACGCTGGAGTTTAGTGACTCTTTCCTGGACAGTCCAGAGTTTAGGGAACGGCTGCAGTGCCATGAGATAGAGCTGGAGCGCACCAACAGGTTCATAAAGGACCTCATCAAAGACGGAAACATGCTCATATCGGCTCTGAGAAGTAAGTAGAGTGGAATAACGTGTTGTTTTGGGGGTAAACCTGCGTGTTGCAGGGAAACAAACGTGCGTACACTGATAACGAGGCCACCCGAGGCCACCATACCAAATATACCACCATACCCAGACACACGGAGCTCAGTTCATGCTTTCGGCCTACTAAATAATGTACTTTTGTTCCGTTGTGTTCGGATTGCATTAGCTCTGTGGTCCAGGGCCGGCCCTAGACTTTTGGGGGTCCTAAGCAAGATTTGGTTTGCCCCCCCCCCCCTTGT
>OMOT01026525.1:0-19615 GCA_900312575.1 Acanthochaenus luetkenii | reverse complement strand
CAGCCATGGGGTTTCTAATTGAGATGGTTGATAACCTCCTCACCAACCACATTCAGGCTCGATAACCATGACACAATCTGTCATTACCACGCTGCGATGGGAGAAGCTGTGGAAAAAGCCGGAGCTGCAAATTGCCATATTGTTTGTTTGCAGGCTTCTCGCTCCCCGAGTCAGCCACGCAGATACATGTTTGGAAAACAGATCCACCAGGAAGAGAGAGAGAGAAATAAAAAATGTCCCCAATGCTGTCATCCTCTGTGCCTTGCCAAACCCCCAGTAATGAGATGAGCGCTCACAGAAGGCAGCCTCCTCCGCCGCATCCTGCTCGCCTCTCCACCTCAACGTCCCCCACCTCCGCCTACGCCTCCTCTCTTCACTTCCCTTCCTCTCCCAGGCTGCAAGATGTGTGTGTCCTGGCGTATGCGAGTGAAAGCAGGCCATGTGGGTGCTGGTGGCTTAGTTTGGGGTTAACACCAGTGACAGCTCCACACAATGGAGCCCCCCCCCCCAATGCTCAGCTCTGCTCTGCTGAGTTCTGCTCACCAGACGCTGATGTCATCCGCACACCAAACGGCTCTAAGGCTTGCTGATGCTTTGTTATGGCTACACACACAGGGACGACACTTTCAAACGTTCATAGACACTCTCTGATACATCAGACACACGCAAGACAAGAGAGAGGTGGCAGTTTTAAGAAAAACTTTGTTTGTGTTCTTTTCTTTCATAATATGTTGTTGCTTATTTTGATCTGTTGTCTGACTGTGTGGTTTCACGGGCCTGACAAACACTTTACTCCACTAGCAACTCTCATTAGCTAGTATGTGAGATGCTGGTGAAATTTTTTATACACAATACTTCTGTCCTATTTTTGTTGAACACATTTCTTTAAAAGATGTAAGCTACAGCCTATGGTTATAGTTGTGACTGCTTTGTGTCTGACTTGTTAGCTAGCCTATCTTCTGAGTCCTTACCTGCCTCCATTCTTGACTGTCTCACCTATCCTGTCCTGCAATGGTTGGCTCCCTAGGGTGACTCGGTGCCAGCGGGAGACGACAGTCCGTTCTTCGACACGGTCACTCTGGAGCAGAAAACCAGCTGCATCGGTGGCACCAGTGGGAAGGTCAGCCTTTGGATGCAGTGGATGTTACCCAAAGTCACTGTTAAACTGTTTGCCCCCGACCCTGCTGCCAAGAAGACAGGTATCTGAGCCTTTAATACATTTTTCAGCGTATTGCTCTTTTCAAATTCAATGAAGTTCAATGCTGTTCAACCAACCACTAATAAGGGGCATCTCAAGTGCTTCATCAACTGAGTATCTGTTGACTACACAGAATTTGAATGGATAGAACGGTGCCTTTCCACTGTTTGCTGTGGTCATTTGACACCATAAAATGGTGCCTATGGCATTTTAAGGGTTCGTTGCTATAGTGACAGCGGAAGTCTGGTCAATAAAGGAAACTAAAAAGGGTTAGCTTTGTAACGTTACAAGATTATTGTTTTAGTAATAAAATGTGACGACTTACCAACAGTAATATAAAGAGATTAAACCCAAATTGGTCTAACAATCCATCAGCAGCCTGGAGATGGAGGAAGACGGCAGTTTGACATTAATTTTGGTCATTGCTGCAAAACATGTTGCTTCAGTGACTTGCCGTAAGTTGGTTTATATGGAAGTTAGCCCAACGGTACACGTAAAAATGGCCGCCGCTCCGACCATCCAGGAATGTTGATTTGAATGGAAAGACTTCTATCCAATTAAAATTCTATTGTTGACTATCAGCTAGGGACAAACACATTCCTGTATATGAAATTACTTCATGAGTCAGTTGCCTTACTGTCCTATAACCCTAATTTTAACCCTGTTTTTTATATGACTTAACTGGAACCTAACCCTAACCTTAAACCTAACCCTAAACAATGAAATAGAAGAATTAGACATTTCATTAAACATGATACACTTAATTATATCACATATTATAAAACCTAAAAATAACATATATTGGACAGGGGGGTCAGTCCAACTGGCCTGTGCATTTGTTGATAACTTGTTGATCAACTGAAAATACATAGCTGGTGGTCTGTTGATCTGATACGCTGTTGAATATCTACTGATACATTGTTGAGAGTCAACAGTATACCTATAATAAAGTGATGCCAAAGATGTTTGATTGACAAGTGATCTCAGGGATGATCGCTTAGCACCAAAGATGTTTCCCAAAAACCTGGAAAAAAACAGATCTAATGTAGTGATGTAGTAATAGTTTATACATGGTTTATTCTTTGATTATTGTTTGGTAAATAAATAAATAAACTAAAGCAGGAATAGTTTTTAATCAATTATGGCGCTGTCCAAGAGTGCAGGAAGCTATTCAGAGTTTATAGTCTTGCCATATCAACACTTCAAGTGATCACCCCTCTGCTTCTTTTCTCAATTGACTGCTCTGAGCTTGGGAAGAAAAAGCAGCAGGAGACAGAGAGAGAGAGAGGAAGGGATGGGGAGGAGGAGGGACGGGGTGTGGGGGGGAAGACAAATAAATAAATGGGTGATGAATCCCAAGCGAACCGCCTCTTCTCCCCTTCAGATTTACCGGGGCGATGAAAGGCTAGATTTACCTTTAATTGGTGGCTGTAATATTTAGCATCTGCCAACCAGATTGCCCAGCTTAAGGTCTTTAATAGAGGAAACGGAATGTTTGGGAGGACAGAGATGGTTAGACTTAGAGACATCCTAAATAGGCATTACATTGGATTTGGGCTTAATATGTGCCATCTTGTTGCGAGATTAATTTACCACCGGATTTGCTGTATGCAACACATTACGCATGATATTGAAAACAATCTCGCACATAGGATATCAATAGAAATGTATGTATGCAAGACATTAGATTCTTGGAGATAAGTAAACCACAGATATTGTTGCAGACGATCTGCTATGATGTAATGTGTTTTTCAACTGGAAAGGAAACAAGACTCTTCTCTCTCACACAGAAATGGAAAAACAGCCCTTCCAAAGGTATTGCTTCTCGGGTACATGCTATTACGTGTTGGAAGATTGGAGATAGAAATTTAAGTGCAAGTCTCCAATGGCTCTGCTGAAGGCACAAATCAGTGGTACACTTTCCCCCTTTTAAGATGAACCATTTAAGCTAAGAGACTAAGGATTTCCAGTACTCCTTCAGGGTGGGTTTAGCAAGCTCATACATCAATATCAACACCATGTTTGGAGACTATGAGTTTCTGGGTATCTAACAACTTGAGAGAGTTCTTTCCACACTGTATCCACAATAGAGCAATATTAATAAGCCATTAGGAACCTCAGTGTTTCTCAGAATCACCACAAGGCAACAGTACAACAACAACCGTGGCTTCACATGCATGAAGTCCATTTTCCCAAGTTAGCCTATGATTGTGGGGCTTTCTCAGTGGAAACAATGAGAGGCACAGGCTCACAGGCTTGGTTCAATACGAAGTTAATCAGTCCTGCCATGAGACTTACTCACTTTGCCTTCAGTGGGCAGCTTTGTTTGCACACAAGGTGCAGTGAGGCACGCACATACTGTACTGTGTATATTAATACACACACAGAAAGGTCTACATGAACATACAAGTACACACAGGTACATAGACACACACACACACACACACACTCCTGCTCATCACAACAGGCTGAGGGCTCGGGGGCCAGTCAGATATCGTATCCCTTAAACAGGAAGTTTTGCCTACTTAACCAAGCGTTTTAGTACGGCACCCCGAGCGCTTGGCAACCAGGCAATCTAGCTGAAGTTGTTGGACAACAAGTCACTTAATGGTAGTGTAAATTTGTGCCTGTGTGTGTGTGTCTCCACCGATAGACCTGCAACTGTTTTGGCTGTGTAGAGACCCAGCCTTAGTCAGGCTGACATTGACCCAGCTTCATCATGAACATGTGCGTCCACAGTGTAGGAACTGACCACAGCAGTGGGATTAGAACCAACGGCAAAACCTGGACAGGGTTAGCTACAGTTTAGGACCTCGCCCACAGAAATCAAACACACACACACACAGAGATGGAATTTCCTCTAGCGCTAAGTGCCTTGCAGTCCAACAACTTCAGCTGGATTGCCGGGCTGCCAAGCACTCGGGTGGCCGTACAAAAAGCTAAAACAGAGACAGACGGAGACACTCCCTACGTTTGCAGTGTAGCAAACTAAAGATTCACACACAATTTGCTCAATTGTGTGTGAATTCAGCATGATTCCTTTCCTTTGTATTTTGTGTGTTTGGCAGAGATCTGTGTGATCAGTGAACTGGAAGACCTGAGTGCCTCAGTAGACGTCCAGGATGTTTACGTAAAGATCAAATGTAAAGTGGGTAGCTTCAACATCGACCACTACAGATGCAGGTAGAGTATGTCCAGTACGCACACACACACATACACATGCACACAGTTACAATTACAATTTAGGCATTCAGCTAAACTTTGAATGAGTAAGCAGGAAGGGGTTCAGTAACATTAGCTGTTGCAGGGATTGAACCGGGAACCCTCTGCTTACAGTCTCTCTAACCACCAGGTCACCCTGCTGCCCCATGCACACTCATTCTTTCACAGTCCCACAGGCCACACACAAACGCACACACACACACCACCAATACCACTAACTGTCCCCACTTCTGCCAATACGGGTGATTTCTCGGATTATCACCTCGGCGTCATCGTCTTCCCAGCCAGCTGTTGTGATCGTGACCACAGACCTACAGACAGATGGACTGAAACACAGACAGACGGGTTGACTGTCAGCCCAACTCTGACTCACGGAGTGGAGGAGT
This sequence comes from Acanthochaenus luetkenii, assembly GCA_900312575.1. NCBI lineage: Eukaryota > Metazoa > Chordata > Actinopteri > Beryciformes > Stephanoberycidae > Acanthochaenus > Acanthochaenus luetkenii. Next base: position 14,809 of record OMOT01026525.1, on the reverse strand, counting down.
TCAGTCAGTCCGTCAGTCATTTTCTCTCTGTCTGCGGTGTCTGAACGGATTCACCGCTGGGCCACGTTCCACTGCGTCCTTACGGCAATCTCTCCCTACGCAAAGTCGGAGTGAAAATTGAGTAATTTAGCTCTGTGTTCTGAAATTATGGAAGCATATACTGTAGCGCGGTGAAATGAAAAGCTGTCATTAAGGACTTAATTATTAAGGATTTTTTTTTATTCCTCCGATCACATTAGAGAGCGGCGCCGTTTCCAATATCTAAAGCCTTATCTTATCGCATATTTTTTCCCTCGTTGTCCTGATCACATCCCTCTCTGCTGGAGTCACCAGCTCCCAGTGTGCAGTGTGTACGTGCCTGAGGTCTTGTTCTGTTGGGAAGAGACCACTTAGCAGGAGGCAATTCCCCCTGTCTTGGACTGAGGAGATAATGGAACAGCGATGTAACGCGCCAACATGTTGCATCCAACGGTCCAGGATGTGTATGTGTGTGTGTGTTTGTCTGGGTCTGTGTGCATTCCTATGTGTGCCTGCTTTTCAGCTGGGCCCTGTGCCCATATTGAACCCCATCATCAGGAGTCAACTCTCTCACTGCTGATATGATAATAGATATTGAGTCTGATTTGCCAAATGTTTAATTCACCCTAGCCAGGTCCTGCTCATGTCGGTTCAGGTCAGACCGAGATTGAGGCAATCGGCTTGGCTTTGGACCTGACTGTCTAGCAAGCGTCTAGCAGACCTCCCTGTTTCTCTATGCAGTCAATCGATTTATGTTCTATTGGGCCACATGTGCTACAAATGCTCTATCACCCCAAGCCAGGACATTGTCAGTGGTGAGACGGTTAGAGAGTATGAAGGTGTCCTGGGTCATTATATCATACTATTCTGCTCTACACAGGTGTGTGTCTAATCGCTTCTGAGACAGAGCCAATCTTTATATCTTTAGTAGACCTCTATGCCTCCCTAAGTAGATAATGGACACATTTTCACATTTCTAGGTTATTTCAGTTTAATGTGCATTTAACAACATGGTCTCAACACACTTTTTAACAGACCAAGGTTCTGGCAGTCAAAAACACTCTATCATCCAAGCCAGGTTATAGTCATGGCTGTTTAAGACACAATGGAAGACCTCTGGGCTTCAAGCCCATACTAATCTGTATCATCCAGACATACTAGAGAGCCCACAGGGCTTGGAGTCCATATTAATCATTCTGAACAGATAATTGTTAGGTATTTCATCACCCAACCCAGGTTATTTGTGTGTAGCGGGTCAGATTAAATCAAGCTTGACAGAGAGAAAATGTCTCATCTGGCCTTAGCTATCTCACTGCTGGAGAATGAATGGAAAGTTAGATTGGGCAGGCAAATATGGGAGGTGAGTCGATAATTGAATCCTTGATTGTATCAAAATAGGAGGACGACTAGAGAGGGTGGAGGAGGGAAGGAGGATGACAGACAGGGAGACCCTAGGGGTGGAGAAATGCATGGGTGTTAAACCATATAGGTGGGCGGCTCTCGCTCTGATGATGGAGGAGAGGATGGGAATGACAGAGAGATGGCGAGGCGAGGAGGAGATGGGGTGAATCGGTATTAAACTCTGTAGGTGGGCGTCTCCTCTCCAGTGGGAAGTTCAGAAGATTAGAAAGCTTCTTCTCCGTATTTTAGTGGGGTCTCCCCTGGCAACGGCGCTCCCTGAACTCTTCTGAAACGAAGAGACGCTCCCCGAGAGAGGACGGCCAGTGACAGTTCACCCTTGTTCGCTCCAAGGAGCAGCTCACACAAATTGGAGCTGATGTCTTCCAGCTGCTCCACAAATGGCTGGGAGCAAGGGATGACTGGATGGGAGCAGAGAGAGAAAAGAGAAGGATGATGGGAGAGAGGGAGAGCGGTGGGGGGTCTGCATGTATTAGTCACTCCCAGAACGTGTACTACGGCTGGGAGGGGAGATTACGAAGAGATACTCACATGCTCACACATACACACAAAGGCTTGTCAAAGGTACACAATAGATAGCGATAAATGCATCACACACATGTACACACTCACCCGTAGACCCCCTCCTCGTTGAACTCCCGGTGTCCTGGTGGGGAGTTAGGGAGGCGGAGGGGGGCAAGCCGGGTGAGAGAGGAGTTTGCCTAAAGAAAATTATGCAGATGTTGTTGAATCATATCCATTGTGTGAAAAGTTGCGCCATACATGTGTTGTGCATGTTTTGGCATCCTAGAACAACCGTAATAACCCTTTACATGTGTGCGTGTGTACGTGTGTGTGTGTGTGATAATGTTACCTCTGTGCATTGAGACTGATTGATATTGCCTGTGTGTGTTCATGTTGGCTACTTTTGGTTTCTCCTCCACAGGTGTTCTCATCAATGGTAAACCATATGGAAATCCATATGATTATTTTCATTCCATGGCATATTTTGTAATTAAATTAATTTCATGAGTTAATACTTTTTAACTGTATTTGAATGGTATGTGTGCAAAATGCAGTAGGATGCCTGGCTTCACATACATCATTATGACATTTTAAGTTTTGATGCACACCTACATCTGCAGGCTGTTGAACGGTTGATACAAGTGTTGATATCAGCCTGTGGTTCATTAATCCAAAAGCTATGTTGTAACTGCAGTAGATGTTACCATTAAAGTGATGACACCAGCCCATGCTACAGCAGTATAAGCAGACCCAGATGCCCAAGTTAAACTGGGCCTTGTGTGTCTCTCCAGGCCAGGCCAGAGCTGGCACTCTGGCCATGAAGGACTCGTCCTGCAGTGCAAGGAGACAGCCGTGGTGAGGCCTCTGCTCGTCCCAGAGCAGCCTTAGCAGCCTTAGCCACCTGTATAATGTACCTCTGCCATTCTGCTGCTCCTAAGCTAGGTCACTCAACTCTGCTCGCGCTGGACAGACGGGGAGAGAAAGGAAGTCCCTGGAAAACTATGCTTTTGGCTGTAACTTATGGGTATCAATAAGGGAACTTCAAACTAGTGTCAACAAAAATATAATTAAATTAGAAATAAATTCCAAATCAGAACCCTCCCCTGTCTCTCCAGTGGCTCTGATTGGCTGAGTAATCTAGCCAGTGAAATCTGGTGACAGTGGTTCTTCTGTGTGTGTTGGAGGAGGAGACTCTATGACTTGAGCTCCCACTTTCTTGATGATGATATCATGATTCATGACACTGTGTCATGGCAATGGTCTTATACTGTCACCTAACTGCCGAGGGCACATTTTACAATATGGACACCTGCAACTGTGTTGGATAGAGTTTACATGACTACCTAGTACCTTTTATACTAATCTTGGATTTAAAGCACCTCTAAATTGTTCCATTCAAAATGCTACATAGACCATGGTTTGGTCATAACTTATCCAAGAAAGCTCATTTTAACAGTTGCATCAGTGTTCTTATTGCTGAGATAGTACAAGACCATTCCCCAATGTGTCAGCTGGTTGAAGCTGGTGCAACCTCTCTTTTTGGTTTTAATCAGTTTGCTCTAAATTTGATTTGTCCAAATCATCTTTCAGTTCCACGCTTATTGCTCTTCTATCTCTTTTTTCTTCCCTCTTCTTTTTCTCCTGCTGCTTCTCTCTTTACCTCCCTACGATCTCTCCTATTTCAATACTTGTACTCCTTGCCTTCTCTGTCCCCTTTTTATTTGTTCCTCCTCCTATCTCTCCTCTCCCTCTCCTCCCTCCCTCTCTGCTCCTCACCCCCAGTCCGGAGGAGGGTGTTCTGAGCTCGGGCAGCTGTGGAGGAGTGGTCCTCTCTTGCACTGACAAGCTGAACAGACGCACTGTGCTGGTTCGACCCGTCAGCAAGCAGGACTCTTTCAGCCACTCTGGCTTTTTCCCTCCTGTAAGAATCCGGCGCTTCACCTTTTTAGTCCTTTTTACTTGACTCTGCTTAGCCTCCATCAACAGTGGCCAAAGATAAATATTCCAGCCTGCCCCTCAAGGATGTTTCAGAAGCCAGTGCTTTCATTTTTTGATGGAATTTTTTGTATTCCTTTGAACCTTAGTTTTGTACTATATTGTCGTCACCATAACTCACAAATGAATAAAATCAACCACATATTGCTATTATCTAAAATACCTCTACAGGTAGTTGTGTAACACAATTTGCTCTTAACTTAATGAAATGGAATCCACCATCTGTTCAAATTTATGCACTATTAAAAAGTGTAGCCATTCAGGCATTAAGCTTGATTGATTTGTTAGGTATTTTTGCATTTATAATTACTGCACCACTGCCCAAAATGTAGGTGCATGATTTGTTGCTTTTACATGTCATGGTTATTTAGCTATCAGCTTTAATTAATTTATAAACAACGATCGGGTCCACTGTTCATGGAAGTTCCTGCAGACTTCTTCCTCTCTTGGAAAAATATTTTAATCACGTAGTAGTTGGATATTATTTTCTTTTACTCGTTCCCATGCTGTAATTAAGTTTTCAAATCAGTCATTAGATTGGAGATCTGGCTTTTCTGATAAATCAGACACATGTTTTCTAATTCAGCCTTAGAGGATAGCTACAATCACTTATTGTTATTATATGAAGTTATGCTTCTCATAAAGGAGGCTGAGTTACTGCTCCAGTCTTAATTTAGAGCATAGACTATGAATACATCTGCTCTAGTTGCATCCATTTTGTGCTAGTGGCTTCAGCTTGGCTTGCTTTGCGCCATAGAGGGCTGTTTTCCTGGTAAAGAGGTAAAGTCTTGTTCTGAAAGACAAGAGGTTGACTTGGTTTCCCAAACTCATGAATTCTAGACTTCAACACACTTGGGCAGTTATAGAGACATGAATTAAGCATTGTTCAAGGCAAAAATATTTTTTCGATAAAGATCTCAATTGAATAAACAAGTTCTGGAGTGCAGACTCAATCCATGTCCTTGAAAGTGATCCAGAAGAAAGATTTGGTTATTTATCTTTGAAAAGGAGAAAGCTTTGCCCATGAGGAAATTCATATTATACAATCTTAATTTATAATATTTAATTTTTCTAATCCTTAACAAGGCTTAATCCTCATCCAAGAAATCAGGCCAGTGTCTCAGAGAAAATGTACTATACTGAATACTGAACTGTGTGTTTTGTCCCTTCTCACCGCCGGTCAGACGGCATCCAAGGTCCTGGAGGGCTCTCACCAGCAACACGGCTTCCTGTCCATCACATACACCCAAGCCGTCACCAAAAATGTACGACACAAACTCACCACGCGGCCTGAGCGGCCTTCACGCAACAGCACTGCCACTGGTGGCCAGCGGGTGACCACTGATCCTCTGGCGGACGGCTCGCCTCAGTACCTCCGAGAAATCCTGCTGACGGCCCAGCCCTTCGATATGGTGCTCTCCTGTCCCTTATTGGCCACCGTAGCAGGGCTGTTCCAGGTAGTAATCTTAGATTGATTATACAAGTGTTTGGTAAGACTAGTAATAGGGCCCTCCAGAGGAATCAAGAAAAAAAACCAAATCCTTATTTGTAAGCTTACATGGATAAATGTACTTATTGAAAGCAACTTTTCTAGACTGATTTTGCAAGAATTTGGGAAACCTGATAAGACCGAAATAACAAGACAGGACCCCCATATTTTGTTAAAGCGGAACTAAACGGCAGTCTTTTGGTTGAAGTGAGTCTGCTCTGGAAATTCAAAAAAAGGCTACAGAATATGGGCAGAGCTAAGACTCGCCCAGTCACTCCTCCGGGGTTTAGTTGCTCCTTAAGCTCAATTTTGTTAAAAACTGACTCAAAGCGACTGAAAACTCACAATTATGAAATAGGTGGAACATCCTGTTTAACAATTTGATGTTATGAGAAGAATTCTATTTATCAAAATTCCTTAAGATTATTATTTTCTCATTGCTACAGAGTTTAATGAAGCGCTGTTCTCAAGTTGACTTCCATACCAAAGTCTTACATTTTTCATGCAGTTTGGTGTGCTACTCCCTGATGAGGAGTTGTTTTTAATATGTTCCTTTGAACTTGCCATGAAATACAGGCTTTTTACATTTTTGCTTGGGGAGTGCTTTGGAACTCCCTCTTCTTTTGTTTAATCTACATTATAAGTTGATGTCTTTCCAGGCTACGCTACCAAGACGCTACCGAGAGCGTGGGAAGTCAGCAGGCCAGCCAATGAGAAGCCACACACTGACCTCTCGGTGTTTGCCTCTCATCTACATCAACACCAGTGTGATCAGAGTCTTCTGCCCCGGAGCACAGGACAAACACACAGCATCAGGTTAAAGCACAACTTGTCTCCTCTGAACACACACACATGGGAAACTGATGCGTTTCCATTACAGCAGTGGTACAACATTATGTTGCAGGCTATGTTTTGGATTCTTCATGCCTGTGGTGCTTGTATGAAAGCCCTTGTCATGGCCATCCAGACATAGCAGAACCGCCACATTAGCATGCAGAGACATTTGCTAAGACAAATAGTTGAGGTTCTGGATAACCCCACCACAGTTGCATACACTCGTACAGAATATAAAATCACTATTGTCTGAATGTCATAGATGAAGACTTGTTGTGTCTGCTGGTAGTAATGACTAATGGCGGTAAGGCTGTACTCTGTATGTGTGCGTACTCGCACGCACGTGCATCTTCACGTTTGTATGCACGTGCGTGTGCACCAAGGAGGTTTTATATTGATGTGCGCACTTGTGCATTATGTGCAGCATCTGCATGGGTTTGCCCATTTTGTTTGCATTTGTATGTGTGTGCATGTAGGATGTATGCATCTGAGTGTCTACATCTCCTTGAATGTTTGTATTCTGTATGTGTGTATTATTGTGTGTGAGTGAAGTTGTGTGTGTTTTGGTATGGTGTATGTCTGCATTTAAGTGATTGTGTGTGTGTGTGTGTGTGTGTGTGTGTTCCAGCGGAACCCCATGTGAAGAAAGAGGACACCCTGGTGTTGAAGCTGGGTTCCCTCAGCATGGCTCCTCAGGCTGATAACCCCCTGACCCGCACTGTGTTGCGCAAAGACATTTACCAGTAAGACAATCTCTCTTCTCCCCACAACCGATGCAGAATTGACATTGTGGCAGTATGCAGTAGACAGAAACCCGAATAGAACAACATGTCACACACTCGGGGCTGGTTTGAGTGTTCACAAGACTTGAGATAATAAATCGACTGTCCACACACAGCTCAAGGTACAACACCGTTTTAATTACTGGTAGATGGAGAGAAGCGGTTAGTGGCTTACAGATTTCAGAGTCAATAATGTCCAGGCAAAGGGTCGGTACACGGTGCGGGGTCTTGGCAACGGGGAGGTAGTCAGGCAGGCAAGGGTCATACACGGCAGTGGTTCTCAGACGTGCAGGGCAATGGCACACAGCAGGCTCCTTGTTCCGGTCGGTCATACACGGCGTGGTATAGCCTCTCTCTCTCTCTTTCTCCTTCCTTCCTCCAACATCGATTTCCCCGTACAGGTACTCTCCCATACGCGTGCGCCATTGCCCTTCTTATAGCCCCCATTTCATTACGCTGCCTTGCCACAGCCGGTCCCGGTGATTGACACACCTGTGCCGTATCTCGCCGTGATTGCGGCGGAACGCCATATATATAGCGTGCTCCCTCACCTCCCCTCTCCTGTATCCCCGCCAGCTGCCACCAACAGTAAAGTCCACCACCTATAGCTCTGTTATGTTGTGGTATTTACAGGGGGAATTGTATGTAATATAACTTAGTAGAAATGTTTCTAAATGGAATGAAGTATTCAGCATGAACAGTCACACAATACCAACAGATCGGTACTAGTGTACAAATGCATGCAGAAAAATCTAACTTCTTGCTGATCAAAATCATCTTGGCAATGAAAAAGTTGCTGCAGTCACTGACTGACATCCTGCGATGCCTTTTTTTTTTCCACAGTGAATTTTCAGGATTTCTCATTGATTTGGTGATACACAACTGCCATTTGTTTTTATTTGGTGTTTGGCATTTTCTTGCTATCTTCTTTTTGTTACTTTGTTGTATTCCTGATCACATCCCTAAAGTCTTTCACATTCCAAAGCTCCTTGTTTATACACATCCTATTTCTCTGTTTCTTCCATTGTCATGAGCTGGCACACATGTGTCCTCAACTCCTCTGATACAAGATGGTGTGCAAGACATTTAATCTCGTCTCCCTCCGTTTTCTCTGACACCTCTCCTCTTATTAAATTCCATCACACTCATGTACAGCGTTATCACATTCTGCCTTGAAAACACACACACACACACACTGTTGCTATTTTTAGCCATCCCAAATCATGCCAATTGACCACAGTTCATTAAAGGTGCTCAAAATTTGTCTGACCTCAAGTCACACTCCATAAAAGCCGCCATGAGACAGTCTTTTTGGTGTGTGTGTGTGCATGTGTGCACGTGTCTGTACAGAGTTGTGTATATGTGTTTGTGCATGTTTACACGTGTGTGTGCATGTGTACACGTGTGTGTGCATGTGATGCTTGCTGTCCCCTGGGAGGTTTTGGTGTGCGGTGGGTGAGAGCGCCACAGTGTGGTCAGGCTCCCCCAGTGGTGATGAGAGCAGTGAGTGACACCTCGGGGGTCGGCCGGGCCCTCCAGCTGAAACACAAGACTGTTGACTCAAGCCCCCCGTGCCATGTGGATCAAAGCTGCGAGCCGGGGAAAAGCTGGACTTCTGAGGGAAATAGGTCTGCGCAAAACACATTTCCCTGCTACGGGCAGCTAAGAGAATCTGGATTGTGTCATAGTTGCCTCAAAACCGCAGCTCCACGGTGTGTGTGTGTGTCCGTGTGTGTCCGTGTGTGTGTGCGTGCACACGTGTGTGTGTACGGGCAGAGATGGAGCTGGCAAACACATGTAATGAGGGAGATAAAAGTGGTGCCTAATGCTTTGTGCAGCTGCTAGTGAGATGTGAGCTGACACTGGAAGCGGAGTGGAGAAAAAGAAAAAAGGAAGGTGGACGAAAAAAAGGAGAGGAGAGGCCACTCCAGTCTTCATTGCTCCCTTCAGTTGGTGGAAGTGTCAGAGTGAGGGAGATTGCATGGAGCAGGGAGGCAGAGGGGGGTCTAGGCCTATGGGCTTGTCTGACAGTCCATAACCATCAAGACAAGATGGAGAGAAATACCACGCTCTGCGCAACATGGCACAAATTTCTTCCAGAGTACCCAAGCTATCTCCATCGCAGTCTTTCATGTACTCTTTTGATGTCTGAAGCAAGGATGTTATTGATCAGTAACCATAGCTACTGTTTTCCAGGGACTTTCGGGGAGATTTTTTCCCACCAATTTCGCACAGTGTACCATGCCGAAACGTTTTCTGTTTGTTTTGGTACAGCTAATGGGATGAAACTCCACTGTTTCCATGGAAACAGTGCCTCAATGTAGTTTGTTGACGTGTTGTTATCATGTCGGGTGATATATGATCTCGTGGGCATGGAAAATATCTATTTGAGTTTTTCTCTGACTTTGACCCCAAAAACCAGTCAGACCAGCCATGCAATTTCACCCCATATTGGCCATTGGTGGCTCTGTGGCTCTGGTGCCCACATCTTCTTCTCATAGACAGACAGCCTGGCAGGACACTCCACCCTGGCCTAAACACGCACACATATGCACGCACATGCACTCATATACCCATATACAAACACATAGGCACGTATGTACACACAGATGCATAAACCTACGTTCACTCAACCATGCATCCACACACACACACATACACAGATGTGCAACGCATGCACCCACATCGTATGCACACAAACACACACATGCATACCCTCTACATCAGCACCAGGCATGACTCTGAACTAACACACCCACATCCACTCACCCCATCAACCTCTGCACACAGAAGCCAAGAGTCACCACTTCCCTCTCTGTAGTGAAACCCAGGAATTATCTTAAACCGCGCCCTGTGTTCATTCTTCCAGGAATTATCCTCCCCACTTTCCCTGTTCACATCTTCTCCCCAATTTAGGATGATCACACTTCTGAGTCACATGATTGATAGGCCTGCGATTGGAGACCTGTTGACTTACAATTACCAAGCACTGTGATATGATGCATCTGTACTGCACTCTGCTGCATATGCTCACCCAAGTTGTGTAGAGAAAGTCATGTTGACAATCTGTAATCATGCAAACCAATGTGTGTTTACCATCTAAAACGTCCTGTGGCTCTAGGAAGAAATATGTCTCAAAGTGCCAGTAGCCGTTTGCTACAGTTCTGTTTAAAGTCCGCCACTAATTACATCCATTGTCATAATTGAAAGACTGATCTATGCAGCCGTGCTGTTACTGTCTACTGTACATTAAATTATATCTTCATGATGTCTGAAAGCAGGGCTTTCTGTAATGCCACCCCGGGAGAGAAAAAAGAGATTTCAGCCTCACATTTAGAGTCATGGCTAAAATAGTATACATGTACTGTATAGTGTAAACATCCTGACTGAGCATCTCTTGGTACCACTCTACTTCTGCAATGTGTTTATCTGTTTCTGAGGCCGTTCAAAGCTCCTCAGCTTCCCTTTCAACCTGAACATTATCAGGGCGCCGTGTGTATTTATCGTTTAGACTACTGTAGATAGGTTTCCTCAAAGAAGGTAAAATAAACCTGTTTGACTGTAACACTTAAGAGTTGATATCCAGCACCAGGTTCATTTGGTAACAATTAACACGGTTTCATTTGAAGGAGTGGGTCCCCTAAGCAGGAATTATGACACGGAGCTACAGGCTTCCCCCCTTTCTCCCTTTCTATCTTCTGCTACAAGGCCGCTGTCAATTTACACAGCTGAAATCATTTTCCTGTCTTGAAAAAGTGGGATTTTTCCAAGTACATGAGCGCCAGCCCGGGGAATGTCCAGCATGCCTTCAGCCCCGACTTTCTTGTGGTTTGGGCCCTCTGTAAAATCTCACAGATCTTTCACTTCCCACTCCTCTTTTCTCTCATTCTCTCTGTCTCTTTCTACTTTTTCCAGTGAGATTTTTTGTTCATGGAACACTTAATTGAAAGCTTCTTGTAAGCCTGGGAGTTGGGGCAAATGGGGCCCACTTGTTCAATTGCCCCGTTAAGCACGGGTGTACCTTTACTGTGTGACATTTAGAGTTAAAGTCTATGGGCCCTAATTTGGTGAGTCAGGACGGTGTCTGTAACTGACGCAAAGTGAGGACGGTGGCGCACCTCTAGCGTAGTTGTAAAAGAGGTTGGATTAACAACAACAAAATAAACATGGGTGTGGTGGGGGTTTGGTTTCATAATGGCCAATCAGAACACCTATTTTCTGTCCCTTTAAATACCAGTGCGCCAACTCTATAGCTAATTGGCGATTTCCTCACATGGATGACAGGTTTGTGTGGCTGCACCAGGAGCACTTCTCAAAAGAGGAGAGCCCAAATGGAAAGAATAAAACCCTTTCACACAAGGTGAATACAAACATATATTAATCTAACAGGTGTATCTTACTGAACGGTAGAGATGGACTGGTCTCAGCGGTCTGTTTGCAACAGATTAAACTGGCATTGCGCCAGTGCTAGGGCATAGCACTGCTTACCGCCAGCACGAAGATTGGGCCCTCTGTTGTGTGTGTGTGTGTGTGTGTGTGTGTACACTTTACGTATGCTTGCACTTGTGCGTGTCCATGCATGCCTTAATGCATGTGTGTGGACAAGTGGGTTAGTGCCAAGCACAATGTATGTGTGTTGTGTATGAGTTAATGATCACTCTCCCCTCCCTTGCCAGCTCCAGAGCTGGTCCTGAGGAAAGTGATCAACTTCGCCGACTGCACAGTGTGCCTGGACAAGCGGAATGCCAGCGGCAAGATTGAGTTTTACCAAGATCCGCTGCTGTACAAATGCTCCTTCAGATCGCGCCTCCACTTCACCTACGACAACATGAACTCCAAGATCCCATCTGTCATCAAAGTGAGCAGCTTTAAAATGTAGCAATAACTCCAATATCTTCCAGTAACTTTCCAAAGCTGACGATAGAGAGGGAGGGTTTTTTATGTGGCGTCGATTGCAAAGATGTGGCATTAACAGAGAAGCAATGTTATATAATAATAATTTGATTAATGTTCCTCTTGTGCTAATGTCTCACACATGTTGGTATGGAAAAGTCTAAAGCTGTCATAGCTGCCAGAACATCGATACAATTGTGCCAGTGGAAGATCCGACCTCCTAGTGATAGGTTAGCTGCTCTCAAAACAATGGCAGGATAATTACTAATTTCACTCTATTGTTCCAAACCAGTATCGTTTTTTGGACGTGTGGAAGAGGGCTGTTTGTTCTGGGAAGATCTTACTTCCTGGACTGAAATGGAAGATAATGCTGCAGATAATATTGTGCGTCACTGCAATAACCATCAGTATTTGGTTTTGACTCAGTGCTCCATAAAGATATTTGACTGGCCGTTTCTCACTATCTCAGCTAATTCATGTCTGCTGTTTTGAAATATGGTAGCATACTCCAATGTGGTAAGTTTGAAAAAGTGACTCTAGAGCCAAATATACCATTTGTATAATCTCAAACATTTTAATCAATGTTTGTGAACAAGAACAAGTCTACCATGTAATTGAGAGAACCAAGTCTAGAGAACCAGATCTGTAATGTCATGAAGCAACTCTTTCTGGTCTACTCCATTAACTGTGTGAGGTGTTTATGAGGAGTTTGTGAACTCAATAAATGCTTGTTTGAGCATCAATCTCAATTGAGCTTAATTTCAAAACAGTTTTGAGCAGAAAAAGTACTTCTATCCCCAGAGAATCATCATAGGTACTGTCAGTGTCCAGAGTCATTTTTCTACTCATTGTCAGTGGAGCAGCTCCAGAAGGTATTTGATGAGCATCACAGATTAGAGTCTTGGCTCTCCCGTTCCTCGATTTTGGAAAGACTTGTTCATGTACCCAAATGTAAACTATCCCTGACGATAAGAATAACATGTTAATTCTGTTATTGATGCCTTTTTTCATCCCTGCAGGGTTACAATAAAGCAATTTTTGTGAGCTTTTGTAGACTTATCCTAGCCAGAAAGTAGATTGTTTCCTTCTGTTTAGCCACAGCACTTAGTGCATTTACAATAGGGAGATAAAACCTAGACATTACAGTGTCTTGTTTAGGTTTTATGGTCTGTGGTTTATATGTCTATGTACTGCATTTGTGTACAGTCATTTCAGAATCGTTTCTGTCCAGTGCCACCTCTCTGTTGTTACAGCATGTTGGGTGTATTTCACTCCCACTGATCTATTTAACTGTTTTTCTCAATGGGGGGAATTAAAACCGAAGTGACCCATTCCCATTTATATCCAGTTAGTCACACATTTTTGTCAGTGAGCTAAAATAAGCCCCTCTTGCTGTCGATCCAGCAACAGAACAATATGAAATTGACATAAAATATTTGCCACATTTAAAGCAGTGACAACAGCAAACAAAAACAACTTTAGATTGCTTATGACTATATTTCGATGCGTATACTGCCATTTATAGTTTATTTCGACTGTGTCAGAAAAGAAAAAACATATAACAATGCAAAACCCTGTGCTCAAGTGAAATGTTGTTTAGCTGTTGTGAGTGATAAAGCACATGGGTTTGCATTACATATGTTGTTTGGTTCACTTCTTTTTATCCTGACATTATATTTGTGTCTTTATATTATGGGATGTACGCTACTAATACTATACATCTATTTAGATTCATGGTTTGCAGCTGGTAGCTGTACATCACCATATACTTTGTTTAGCAGGAGTTGAAATTGCATTTCATACATGGAACACCAAGCATCCACCAGTTAGCCAAAGGGGAATCCCCACCAGTTCTTACAGTGTCTCGGACAGCCCTTCCCTTTTCCATTAAATATTCCTATTCATGCCATCTGCAGCCCATTTATGTGCCGACCTATAGTTGAAAAAAAAAATCACATTTAAAATTGTAAACCATTTCTCATCATCTTTCTTCTCTGTTTTTCCTCAGATCCAGACCATGGTGGAGAGCTTGAAGTTATCCATTACTGACCAGCAGCTACCCATGTTCATCCACATCTTAGAGCTGGTTATTGCCCTTTACTACGGAGAGATTGGAGGACATAAAGAGGGCGAGGGAGAGGAGAGCAGTGGGCACGTCAGGGAGGCTGTAGCCAGTATACCTGGTGAGTGGGGCCTGTTGGGGAGGGCAGTGACAATTTGGTTTCTCACCCTGAAATGTTATGTCTCCCTGGTGCTGGGGTCCTCTTGATCCCTCACCGCATGATGTCAACTGATACTCCAACTAAAGTGATCAGTTTTGGTTTTAGTAAATCAAAATGTCAATCCTAATACTTGTGATTGATATTCATTGCTCATTCATTGCTTCATTGAAAAACTACACTATTCCATTTCCGTTTTCTAAAATATGTTTGCAAGAAGTAAGAGTGGGTTGCTTTATTTCAAACACTGTTTGTTAAAATTTGAACAATGTGCTCAGATTTCTTAAATTAGCATTTGTCCCAGAGTGATTGCAGCATTGTCAGTATGGTTACACCCGCAGTCATATTTCTCAAACAAAATGTACAAACATGGTTGAAAGCTCTTAAGTGGTTAATGAGCCATTGGAACATGCTGAAAGCTTTTCCTCAGACAGTGTTGCCTTGCTCGGTGCGGCGGCTCTGTCTGTTCATATGCTCTTGTTGGTCCTAAATGGGACATTGAACATCACTTTGACCATGGTGTGCGCTCCTCCTGCTTTTTCCACAAACAAAAGCCGGAGCGTGTAACTCGACACAGACTGTCGTCGTCAGGCCTGATCCCCTCCATCTGGGCACAGGAGAGAGGAGGAAGGAGGGAAGAAACAAAGAACCATCAG
>OMOT01026513.1:3446-14112 GCA_900312575.1 Acanthochaenus luetkenii | reverse complement strand
GAAATCAGAACAGGGTAAAAACTGTGATATCTGACAAATGCACAATGTATGTTAGTCCAGATATATCGACAGTACAATCCAAAAAGTGTGTGTGTGTGAGAGAGAGAGAGAGAGAGAGAGAGAGAGAGAGAGAGACTGACTATGGAGAATGGCCACCTGAGATGACTGAGGCCGCAGCTGCAGGGTCGTTTCTTGTAAAGTGAAATCATGACACACATCTCAACAATGCAATAAGTCATAGATTAGATTATGGCTTTAAAAAGCACAACCAACTTTTCTTTCTTTTTTCTCCCAAGGCAAAAACTAAGTGACACGTGAAAAGAAAACAGGGAAGTGACATGCAATAAACTGTGAAGCTTACCATTCCATAAATAGGATGTTTATGTACAGAGTGTGTGCAATGAACTACATCAATCAAGCTCAAGTGCCTTAAAGAATGGTGTGATCAAATACAAGTTTCAATTTCCACATAACATTTTGTTGCATGATGTTGTAAACATCCTCAAAACGAAACAATTCACAATACATAAAAGTGAGTAAAATGGTCTTCATTCATCTTGTTTTACAGGAATGTATTTTCCCTTTGAAGGGGATTCAAAGATGATGGTCCTACTAGGATGCTGTTATAACGAGTTTTGGCCACTAAGTGGCGACATCGCACTTGGTTTTCGGTGACTTTGACTGATTCGTTTGACCAGAAAGGGTTGCGGTTTCTTTGTTCACGCAAGACAACGTGGCTTTCTACCTGTTTAACGTAACGCTGCCGGTAAATTCCTCTGTTGTCATTGACCTGAAACGAGGTTTCACCTTTGAACCGGAGTCGCAGTTTGAAAACAAGGCGGGTGAAGATGCTATATAGTATTTCCCTCCTACGTGTGGTGTTTACACGGCAATAGAGTTTGTAACGGGCCCGAACCGACCAGAACTTGCACTGGTCCAGTCCGAGCCCAAGCCAGATGCTCTATAGATATATAGATATATAGATATATGTTTTAACCCCGGATTTAGAATTACGCCATGTATGCTCCTCGTGTAGCGCTCTTATTTCCCCATCTGTCCAATTCTACATTTTTGTTAACAATCCGTCAAAAAAAGCTACAGACCATTGTATAGTGCCATTGTATAGTAATTTCTATAGTAGCCTAACTATAGAAGTTACTATACACAGCCGGCGTAATAATCTCGCGCCCTACGTCAGAGCGTCCTTACGTTGTGCGTGCTTGTGCCGTGAATAATATAGCGTCTGTTCACACAACGGCCTTCACAGAACTTTTTTTGTTGACGTCATTTCGACAGGGTAAATGTTTCAATTGATGTTGTTGTTTTAAAATGCATTTTATTTCATTTCAGTCATTTGTATTAACTGTACATGTTTGGTTATAACCTCAGTTTGTGAATTTTGCAACATGGGGTTTGAGTTGTTATCCTACATATCCAATACAGCAAACATCCATTTGGCAAAAATAGAAATCTTTGCTAAGCCTACATCCTCTGCAGTTTGCCGTAAATACCATCACTAACTCATCACAAATCAATAAATGATCAATTACACAATCTGTTCTGGTCCGTCTCTCTCAAGAGCTGTGATTAATACAGGACACTTCGAATCAGTTGTGAGTTTTCAACATCAGTACATCATCTGAGGGCAGAACCAGCATGTCTCTATTCTGAAATTGTTCTGCTTTCTACTTACACACGCAGTATACAGATGTATGTTATTATACAGGATATTACAAGCAGACATAGACAAACTGGATATCTAGTCCTGAGTTGTGGAAAATCAGAGATTTTACATTTAGACCAAGTTGCCCTCAACAGGAAAATATGGAAATTCTGTTAAAATGGAAATGAAGAATACCGTTAGCAGCTATGAATTGAATGTAAAAACAAAACAAAAGCAACAACATATTATAAAATAATCAAACAAACCCAAGTCACAAGATCATTTTGGTAACCAAGAGGAAAAAGGAACATGGATGAAGGATTTCCTGCATTTCTTGCAATATCAATAATGGGTGATCGCTTTGATATGTGTGACACCTTACAATGATGTTCATCTGACATTAAATCACTATCAGTAAAGGCAGCAGACAGACTGGTGAAGATGTTTTTACACAAACAAATACTGTGGCCATGGCTTCCCATCTTTGACAGGAAGCTGGACGCTAGTCTGTCACAAGCGGAAACGGAGTGGGGAGCTAACAGTATATATGCAAATATCTTCCATGTTTATTAATCACCTGTGCACTCTGATTCGCTTGTGCACAATTACCCTAATTTGACCATGGCAGTAGCCAAGAGATGGTTGCTCTCCAAATACACTTTTCCTTCCTCTGTAAATCAATCATGGGCCGAGCCAATGTTTCTCTGGTCTTTGAGGGGTCGTCTCTTGTTTTCATAATAATAATAATAATAATAATAATGTATCAGGGATGAATGTTCCAGAACTAACTTACTGAGGAAAGGATTTCAGCTGCAAGGCTTCAAGTTTGGACAATAATGCATACGTGTGTAAAATGTTTGTTTGAATGGATGGGGATTGGGTTTCGACAAGACATATGGGATTGGACGGATGGTGAGTATTCGTATTATAATTTATTGACAATTATTATTTGAGTTGTGGGTTGAGCTTTCCGCAAATGTTATAGAAAAAGAACGGGAAGAACGTGATCTCGTTTGTTATGGGAAATGTAGTTTTCTTTTCGTGGCTATCAGGTTTGCTCCTACTGGAGAGTTGCGTCATGGCCTGCATTTCCCGGCATGCCCTTCGACATAAACCGGCGTCAAGCGTCACCGAATGTCAAGCGATTTCATCAATGGTTTAATGTTTAATAACGCGGGTAGCAACAAGTCATCTCCTGCGGAGGAAGTGAGTACAATAAGGTCGCGTCGTCGTGACACGAGTAGCTAGGCTGCCGACTGATAGTGAGGTCGATGTAAGAGTAATGGACGTTACGTGTGACGCTGAAGTGAGAGTAGCCTGGTAAGAGTTAGCTGCCTGGTCGTTCGTGTTAGCTTACTTGCTCACGTCCGGGTTGGTATGACGGTAACCGCTGAAGCAGATGCTCGTTGGCTAACCGACGTTGCGTCGTTAGCGACTCGACCGAGTATCGAACCATATCTCCGAAACGAGGTAACGTGGACGTTAGTTTCACCTTGCGTGCAATGCCCACACTTCCCCGAGCGAGCTGTACCGGCACTAGTTCATTTGTTAGCCCGTCTCCAGACACTGTCTCCCACGTCTCAGGGATCTGTCCCACCTGCCGCGGGTGGGAACGGTGTCGCAAATAACCACGACTGGGACTTGCCAGGAAACTGTTGATTTGACCACGTACAGTTAACCGCTTACTACAACACACATACTACATACTGGGGCAGGTACTGGAGCTGGTACTGGGGCAGGTACTGGGGCAGGTACTGGGGCAGGTACTGGGGCTGGTACTGGGGCAGGTACTGGGGCAGCGAGACCTTGCTTAAGGGCGCACAGAAACATGTTATTTATATTATTGTTACTATGCTTGTCCTTATTCTTCTCATGATTATTATTAGAGTGGAATAGAATATATTTTCCTACCAAGCAGAGTCACGCCAAGCCCAGAAACCCAAGTCGGATAATTATTGTCATTATTATTATTATTATTATAGATTCAATTCAGACTGACTCTCTGTTGATGCCACTCGTAGAACAATCCGTCTGTGTTGTTTCTCGCAGCTATGAGGAATCTTTGGACCAAGGCGAGTGTTTTAGGTTCTGTATCGGTGTCCATGGCTTTTGGTTCAATGCTGTGGTCACAGAAGAAGACCGACCCGGATCAGGTGGCTTCCAATTGCATCTCCGTCGACGCAAATCCCAACTCTCCCTACGAGCTGAAACTGGTCCAAGTCCTGTTCCGACATGGGGCTCGAACGCCGCTGAAGTCGATACCTGGCGTGATGGAGGTGACACTCCTATGCTGCTTTCCATCGTCCCGTTTCATGCATATATTGTTTTTAAAAAGCTACGATGTCACCAAATGTCTTTCTCTGGTCGTGTTTCTCTCATTGAAGGTCCAATGGGTGCCAACCCTCTTGGAGCCTCCTGCACACACCCAGATCAACTATGTGGTGACGGATCTGCATGGAGGCCCCAGGCCAGCTTCACCTGTGGAGGACAGCTACCGCAGTAACATACTGACTGTGAGTTGGTGTGTGGTGTGGTGTTGTAAGTCAGGTATCACAGGAGGGCTACTAGAGTTGGTTCATGGTAAGACCAGACAGGGTTCATACAGTCATGGAAAACCTGGAAATGTCATGGGGGAAATTGTTTTTCAGGCCTGGAAAAGTTAAGGATATCAAAGGAATGGAAACAAGTTCATGTTTTTAACTGGTTAAGCATTTACTGTCAAGCTCAGCTAACCACTTTAATGGAATAATGGACCAAATAACACATTTTATATGTGTAAAGACTTTATAACAGAATGCATCATTTGAACATAGGCGCTGATAAATATTGGTTATGGAAATGATGCTGTATGTCGTGAATAGACATGATCATGAGAAAAACTGTGTAGGAAAATAATAGTGTTGGGAGATATTAGCTGAACACATCTAAAGTTTGATGTAAAGCAGCACAATCTGATTAATGCACATGGACATAACTGGAGCAGAGACATTATGTCGTGACGGCTTGGGAGCCATAGTTAGTGAATCCGCCAGCCAACTAAATCCAGCCTTGTGCCACATTCACTTAGGATTCCTCCATGCGATCAGTGACAGCAGGGGTGTGACTGTTGGGTGACATTTCTGATTCCAACTTGATCCTGTTTGTTGTACTTGGCAGGGTGGCACGTTCCCTGGTCAGCTGACCACAGTGGGCATGCAGCAGCTGTATGAGCTGGGAGGGAGGCTGAGGAGGAGATACATCGAGGAAAGCCCCTTCCTCAGCCCCACCTTCAGCCCAGCTGAAGTCTAGTAAGTGAGCCCCACATCATGACGTTTAGCAAGAGCACTGTTACTGCACAGTACAGCTTTGATACATTGGGTTTGTGAGTGCAGTACAAAGGATATCAGCCTAAACACTTTACTATCTTCGAGTTTGGCTGCCTTCCATTACCTATTTATTTTGTTTTTCTCCTAGTGTGCGCTCCACTAACATTGTGAGGACTATTGAATCTGCCAAATGCCTGGTAGCAGGGCTGTTCCAGCAAAAACAGAAAGGTAAGGTAGGAGTCCATATGTGCATGATGTTATTTATTTAATTATGGCTCCCATGCCTGCTGCTCTCTGTATTTGTAATGTCCTTTCTGTTCTACTTCCACCTAAAGAAATTGTGCCTATTTTAACAACGGAGGCAGAATCTGAAATCCTGTATCCTAACTACCATGGATGCAAGCTTCTCAAAATCATTGGCGGGTAAATTGAATATATTTTCCTACCTGGCAGAGTCACGCCAAGCCCGGCACATCACATGCAGTGGCTACCCAAAATTGGAAGCTTGAAAAATGTGTTGTGCAAAACTATAAGGAGAGTTGAGATGCCTCTGGCAGGTTGTCATGGTGTATCTAATGTGTGGCTGGCACTGTGTGTGTGTTCTGTGCAGCCACCGCTGGGCAGAGTCGTCCACTCTGCCAGACATCGCAGCAGACCTGCAGAACATCCAGGATGCGCTCGGCATCGCCGCTCACCAGCGCGTCGACTTCATCCTCATTAGGGACGACATGGTTGCTAGAGAGGTGACGCCGCAACATCGTGATACATATGACTTGCATTAGGCCTTACCATAACCCACGTGATACATATTATTTTTTTATTAAGCCTTACCGTAACCCAAGTGATGTGTGGCTTCAACACAGCAAGCTGTTGGTTACATAAGATTCAACTGTGACTTTGCCATGTTAAGGCCTGTGTTCAGCAGTTGTATATCTGACATGACTGCGTGTCATGTTTCTGCACGTCAACAGGCACATCGCCTGCCCTGCCCTGCAGTGCTGGACACCTGGAGGAACACAGTGGAACAGCGAGCTGTGGACATGATCTGCCATATCTACCAACCCAGCAAGAGGTTAGATACAAGTAAAGGCAGAGGAGAGAGGGGTTGTTGAAAAGGGTAGATTCCAATTTTACCAATAACTCACTGTTATAGGTGGCAATAACAAATATTCACCTAACCATGTTGTATTCACTTCTACAAGCCTACTTTAATTCTCTATTTTAAAGGATAAGTTTGCTATTTTGGACCGTAGACCCGATTTGTGGACTTTCTACAATGCAGCTGACACATAGAGACCATAGTTTCACTGGTCTGTTCAGTATTGAGCTTTCTACAGTTTTCCTGCCGGCTCTTACCGGGCTACAATAGAAGTCTATTTGGCAATCGTAAGTGCTTTGGAAAAACTACGATAAATGTGCTTTTCAGAGACTGGAGGCTCAGGGTGTATTCTTATCGGTCTCATTATGCTCTCTTGTGAAATGTGGGCTATCGCAAACCGAATGTTGAAATGGTGTCATTCACGGATACATCCAGGTTTTCAATGGCAGTCGGTAGCAACAGATTCCGCTCCCTACAACACAAACGTTCCTCCTCTCTGGGCATCTGCTTGCACCTCTTGCAAGAACACAAAAAGTCCCCCGAAATTCTTGGTCTAGCCTCGGCTGCAACTTCGGATGGCTGAGCACCTTCTCTCTTCTCTTGCTCTCTTCTCAAACATCTCTTGGAGTTCTGTGTCTGTGTATTCTGGATCAAACCAGTAGCCAGTGCCGTCAGAGTGGAAGTAGAATTCTAAATACAGTATTGTAAACAGCCGGCACTTCCCACTCCCCTCCCCCGACACATATTCCTCTGTGGGAACAGAGAAAACAAGGCAGGGGAATACACATGTCCAAGCCATGCCAAGCACGTAAAAATGTTCCGATTGCGATACATTTCACAAGAGCATACTGAGACCTGTAAGAATACACCCTGAGCCTCCCGTCTCAGAAAAGCACATTTATCGTAGTTTTTCGAAGCATTTACGATTGCCCGGTTGTCTTCTGTTGTAGCCCAGAGAGAGCCTGCAGGAAAACTGTAGAAAAGCAACAATACTGAGCCGATCAGTTAAATGTATGGTCTCTACTTGTCCGTTTCATGGTAGACAGACCGCAAATAGGGTGTAAGGTCCAAAATAGCGAACTTATCCTTTCATTCTGTGTTAGGGAGAGCCTGCAGCTGTGTGTGGGGCCCCTCCTGCACGCTATGATAGTCAACATTGAGGAGAAGCTACAGGGCACCTCATCAGAGCCAAACAGGTTAGACACCTGAGGATACACCTTTGTTTAAGAAAACACACACATTTCTTATGTAATCTTGATTGTGAGCAGTTTTTAAATGGTTCGAATTGGTTATTGAAATCATCTCTCACCCAGGAAGCTGTTCTTGTACTCTGCACATGACACCACTTTGATGCCCTGTCTGATGGCTCTGGGGATTTTTGACCAGAGATGGCCACCGTACGCCGCCGATATCACTCTGGAGCTGCACCAACACCGGCAGACCAAAGAGGCTTTCGTCAAAGTGTCCTACATTGGCCAGGTAGGGATGAGAATGCATTCCCAAGCAAATTGTTGGATTAATTCCTTGGCTGCATAGCTTCTGTAACTTGCCTGTCTCTCTGTCTCTGTAGGACCAACTTATTCCAGGTTGTAGTGGAGTTTACTGCCCCCTGCAGGAGTTCAGACAGGCCCTCTCGGCATACTCCCTGACCTCTGAACTCTACCAGTCACTTTGTAACAGCACAGGGGGCACGACTGAACCCTGAGCACTCCATGACCCCATCACGTCTGAACACAGCACTACCCGTGGCATGCACGCACAGTCAACAGACACCATGTTTGTTTACATCCTCTGCTTTCACCCCAGCCAGCAAACTGATCAGTCATCATACCTCAGTGTCAGAACGCACAGGGGGCATCTTGGGCACACAAGTCCTGGATTACAGCCCTCTTTTGGAGATTCTGTATTATAGACTATTAGTTTATTTTAGATTTAAGTTATCCATGAAATCCTCTAGGCATTTGGTGTCATTGGTTGACCAATTTAATGCTAACGGTATAAACACGTGTATGTATAGCAATGTTTTTGTCACTGATGCCTGATGTAGTGCTCAGTGCATCGAATGTGTTTAGCTTAATGATTGAGTTCACACCATTACTGCAAAATTCAAGTATCCACTAAAATGTAGACATGTTAAATGTTCTAATTCCGTTGCTTTTTCTAGTGGTCAGATAGAAATGTATCATAATTGACAAAGTGGCATTATCAATGTGTCAAATTGCTGATGCATTTATTCTACCAATTTGGTTGTGCTCACAACCAAATGTTTCATATCCAATCATTTGGATATGACAGATCACAATACTAAGCACTTATGTACTGTACAGTGTTAATTCAAACTGAGGGTACCGATTGTGTAATAGGAAAGAAAATCGTACTTGAGCATGTGGGTGAATGTCTTTTCCAAACCATGTATAGAACCTGCTGAAAGGGAACTATCCTGCTACGGTTTTGAATAGAACAGTAGGTGCCTTTTAGGGATTTGTCGGTCAGAATACATGCATGAATATAGGGCCCAATATACAGACCCGAGTTATATTGTTATACAATACCACACACTATGCCTCATGGGGATTTCTCTTGAATTATTTCATATACAGTATATATTGAAGTTTGCCTTGGATTGGTGAGCAAAAATAAAGATTTGACCAACGTTGTGTCTATTTCTACCAACGAGTGACACTTCACACAGGTTACACACTCGGTCTTCATGTCCAAGTACATAAACATGCTTGAAACTATTGTGGAAGTGTGGTGTCCTCTGAAAAGGACCTCCTGATAAAATGTCAACATAGCAATGCTACTTCTTGGTACGAGTTAGTTGAATGTTGGTAAGCTGGTTTGACATGTAGAACAAAGACAGCAGCTGCTCAACATAACAGACCAGACATGAATAGCAAAGGGCCACATGGATACACACATACACACCATGGACAACATGTATATACCAAAACAATATCTTTTATTTGTAGTCCATCACCACAGCCCTGGTAGGCTATTCTGCACCAAAGCCAATGGAGAAACACATGACAAGCTTATACAATAGAGAAGAGGAAGTCAACTGGATGGTAAGCAGTAAGTGTTTACATTTCCAAGTGTCTCGCTCTGGACACCACACCTGCCTTACTAGTATTAACCAGATCTAACTAGCGCTAGTTCTATAATACCTGGCATATCTGCTGTGGCATTCAGCCAATCCTGTCCCATTCTGCTGACCACGGTTGAGGAATTATTGCTGTGGGAATGATTATTACCCAGAGTCAACAAGAGAATCAAAACAAAAACAGGAACAACAAGCGGAGGAACACACATAGCACATATCTGGGTATTGTATTATTCACGCTGGCAATAGTTGAGTCCTGAAAGCTTTGGAGCACTAAGTCAAATACCCACAACCTAAAATGGACTAGATTATCATAGTGCTGCAAAGCGGCCAGGATCCTCACACTTTAGTGTTGCTCTCAATGGTAAAAAATAGAGAAAGAAAACGCTTTCTGCAGACAGTTCATGTTTGTGCTTTTTTAATAATACTATTATCTTAATGAGGTCATAGTTTGGTTTGTTATACACTGGAGTTACAAAGGAAATTAAAATAGACTAAAATTCGAATAGCCCACCGATGGTAAACAGTACAGTATTTTTAGGGGGCATTCCTCTCCCAATGAAAGTTGGGTAAGAGGAGCTGAGAGGTCACTGATAGAATGCCTATACATACAGACACATACACACATACCACACAAACATTCAGTCTGACGCGCGCACACACACACACACACACACACACAGGTATATACTGTACAGAAACAGTCAAAACAATGGCGCGAGAGACAAGATGGAGTTCCACTAAAGTCTTCACAAAGCACAAATTGTCTTTATTCCTTTCTCTTGTTCCTTACCACTTTCATGACACATTTGTTTGTTTTATTTGAAAAAGTAGACATATACTGTAGCATCTCCACGCTGACTTTTAGTTAGGTTGATTCCTCTTTGATGTTGAAGTCGTCTTTATAGTCAGATAATCAAAAAACACAAGAACAGTTTAGCAAAATTGATGCACAACAATCCCATACATTCTGAAGTTCATGAGTCAAAATTAAAATGTTCTTGTGGCAAAAGTACTCCACTCTGGGCCTGTCCAAGTCTCCATTGGAATAGTTCCCACATGACATTACTGGGTCACTGGTTTGCTCCACACCATTCATTTCTGGGTACATCCTGTTTCTTGTGTTGTACTTCCTTTTGAGTCCATCAAATTTTTACGGACACCCTCTACACCCCACAATCCTTACTCCATCCTTGTGTATTGTCTGAGAACATTCTAGATACAAGGTTTGTGTTGGATTAGAACATTCCAGGGCCCGGACTGAACCCCATGTCCATGTCCATGCCACGTGGCCTCATCTGACCACCCATCATCATTGTCTGCTGCGGGGGGCCACCCATGCCCTGCAGTGACATCATCATGTTAGGTGAGCCTCCAGGGCCCGGGTGGGCCATTTGTCTCCCCTGCATCATCCCTCCCGGACCCCCGGGGGACATCATCCGGTGCTGGGGACCCATCATGCCTTGGCCCATGAATCCTTGTGGCCGCATCGAGTT
>OMOT01026511.1:5307-15578 GCA_900312575.1 Acanthochaenus luetkenii | reverse complement strand
CGTTTAAGCTTGCTTGGGACCATAGCACTGTTGGATAGCTTTTCACCACACACCAAGCACAACGGAGTCGGTTTCATTGCATCTCCGGTGAAAGTAAATCCAAATGAAAGATAGCTTTCGCTGTATTGCCTCGCGCCAGAGACTTTGCTTGAACTAACCGTCTTTGCTTTCTTTTGACCTCCACTCATACTTGGGCCTTCATCTGGGTCCGAATTTTGTCCAGGGTCAAGTTCGGAGTTAGCATCTTTCCTTTTCAAAAACTTCTCCATCACTGTCACCGTATAGTCTCGCTAGCGGCTAGCCACAATGCTACTGTCACCGCCACCTGACACATCACTAATTCTCTTGTCTCAAATTACAAAGCGCTACCTGCTTCCACCTACTGATATGGAAGAGTATTACATGGTTACTCTGCCATCACTAGACAGCACAGACACTCGACAACGGCACATTATTTGCGGATAATAATTAATTTGTTTTCAAAAAATATTTTTTAGACCAATTAGGTGAAATTGGATAATTTCCCACGACACACCAGACAACATCTCACGGCACACTAGTGTGCCGCGGCACACTGGTTGAAAAACACTGTCTTAGAATATAATATGAACATATATTTTTTTCATAGGTATGTTGCGTTGTTAATTTTCAGTCCCTGTCCTTGGATTACCTACACATGTATTTTCAACAGTACTGGGAACTGTGATCCCAGGAATAAAACTAGTGATGCTTTGAAGCCAGGTGGCCTCCTACACAACCATGCCTGTGTGTTATAGAGAGCACATCTTGTAACAGATACGTTGATTGGATCCAGATCCCTTGGAGCGAGGCTTGGTTTCCGCAGAGTTTGCCTGTGCACACTCATTACTTAGCATTAAGCCAGGCGGCCCCGTCTTAATAACCCAACTCACACGGTTGACATCTCAGATGAAAAAAAACTCGAATTAAAGTCCATATATCAGACTGCACAGGTGGGCTTGATTCATTGCTGTCAAAGAGCACTGCCGAGACACACCGGCATCATTTCCAGTGAGAAGTTAGCTTTCACCTCCGCACGGTTATCGATGGGAGCCCTTCACCTGTCTGTTGTAGCAGGGAGGAGAGTGTAGCTCTGCTGTAAACATTTCACTGGCTGTCAGGCAGTGCGGGCTAATTGTGAGGGAAAAGCACATGGTGCACAAAAGCTTTGATGAAGAAAGGAAAAAACTGTTTTCTGTTCGAGTTACCAATTGAGTGGAAGGAAAAGTAAGCGAGAGAGTCGGGCGCGGTAGCATCAGCCGGGGGAGGATCTCTTTGGTGTCGGTTGGGGAGGTTTTTTTAAGGTCTGTTTGGCTCGTGGACGGGCAGCCAGGGAGGGCGCTTGCAGAGTCACTGTCAAAAATATGTCTGATGAATTTAAAAGTGAGATGTGGACTAGAACTGTTTTAGTGTCAAACGATGCTTACGCAATTGAAGAAGCATCCCTTCAATCTGCTTATCTGATGCAGCCAGAGCAAGAGCGATGAGGGAGCACAGGGAGAGAGAGAGAGAGAGGGAGAGAGGGAGAAAGGATGGAATATATTATATCTGCTATGCACTGTTATGCTGAATGTTTAGACCTCAGAGAAGGCCTGTGTCAAGGCCTGTGTCTGCTATTCACGATAAGCACTGGGAACAGGGCGGTTCGACATTCTATATAGGGTTCAGACAATAATGATGTGTTATTAATTTCACATGCTGGCAATGTAACCCCCATCCCTGAACCGTATTATAAATGCTTATGAAAACTGAAGTTCAGAGAGACATTTCAGCCAGCTCTCTGAGAAGTGAGAACTGTTGTCTCCGTGCTTGCAAACATTAAGACACTAGACTAGACAAATTGTGTCCACAAACTTTATTGATTCATCTCACCAGTTGTTAATAGACAAACGTGAATCTCCACGACAATTGAGTGATTGTTTCTCTGTTTGTGCTCGCATTCAATCGAGGCAGGACCACCGAGAGAGAGAGCGTGCTTCGCTAATGAGCTCCCTCAGGATAGCGCCGGTTTGGCACACTGACAGAGCACTCTCTACCGGCTCTCTCACCAACCTGCTTAGTCTAGCCCGGTCCAGCCCTAGCTTAGCTTGGCTTGGCTTGTCAAATCCCCCAGCAGATCATAGGCCTTTTGAACTGTTGGCCTCGCCCAGCATGCTGAATTATATAATGCAATATCTGCCCCCATTCCCTTTTATATTATGTGTTGTATTGCTAGTATGTTAGATATTCCTACTACATTCAAGACTGGCCTAATGTGCTTATATCTCTGCAGTTTTATTGTATGTTTATTTCCGCCCCTGGTACCAAAATTGCCCAGGTAATTCTGTTATTTCTAATCTAATTTTGCTTCTCTGCTCTGCTGTCTGCCAAAGTATTAATCACACACAGCACCTGTGTGTGTGCAAACACAAACACACACAGACACAAACAAACACACTCAAAACATACACACAAACCAAAGCAGGCTTTCCCATATATTGATTATGTTTGGGCAGACCACCCAGGTATATTAACAGCTACCCAAGTACATTTTTATTTAGAATTTATTTCAGGCGCTGTGATGCACTAAGCTGTAGTTTACAAAAGACAACGATTATAGACATGACATTATATGTTGAGGACATAACCTATTTGTAATTAGCTGTATGTTATTGCTTCCAAAAGACTAGCGACACAGTATAATATATGTATCATATAATTTAATATCTGTAAGCAAATCATTGAGGATGAAGACCCTGTCCTTGCCACTGGTTGCAGGAATGTTGTTGTGCTGTTGAAACAGCAGAGAGGAACAGCAAGAAGCATCTGTAGTCATAAGCGTGAGTTATGGAGGACAGCAGAGTTGCATGTTAGAGCTGCTCTTAAACTGAGCAAATGAAGATGGATTCCACAGGGACATGGCCGTGTGTGTGTGTGTCCAGTAGAGATGGAAATGAAAGTGAAATCTCCTTATGACCCTGTCAATATGATGGAGTATGTACGTATAGGTGTATGTACACGTGTGTGTGTGTGTGTGTGTCTGCATGCACAGGGCATAGCATACTATGAACAGGTTTACGTGAGTATGAATAATAACATGTGGAAATGTGGATTCTGTACATCCATTTGGCTTTTGCATGTTTATGTGTGTGTGTGTGTGTGTGCGCGCACACTCTTCATTCCGTATTTGCGTAAATCTCAAAGACTAAGGCAGTGGCTTGTGTTGCCTCTGCTTGTGTAGTACGGCGGGTTGATGAGTCGGCCGTTGTTTCGCCTGAAAGTCATTTGGATTGAATTGATAAGAAGGCCATTAGCTGCCGCTTCAGCCCGTTGCCATGACAATGTATCTTCTGTGGAGAAAGGCCTGGTGCCTCAGGTATCTCTCCCAAGAGCAAGCAGTGATTGTGTGGTGTCTATGGTGTGCGCATGGGTTTTTTCGTGTGTGTGTTTGTGTGGGTGACAGGTTAGGTAGGTTACTTTTAAAGTACAAGCTGTTTGTGATTACTGATTACACAATTAAACTGTCATCATTAATGCAATCTAGAGGACTACATTTAATGCTGCAGTCTCATTGCTCATAGTTACATAGTTTTGCCTCCCAAAAAATGTGTATTAAACTGCCTGAAGTGAACTGGTCATCCATAGCCGTCATTGAACATTATTTATAGATGGGCAAAAATGGTTTTTCTCAATCATTTTACTTTTTCCCTTCAAATAATTGTAAACGGATTACGTATTAGTGTTACTTATTACCTACTTATTAGTCATTATTACTTACTTATTAGTGTTTTGTATTAAAGTTTCTGTGATTCCATGTAATTGATGACTTCCCAGCCTACTTTACTTTACAAAGCATCTCCATAAGTAACATCTGTACATGACAGCTGACATCTGATTGGCTGAACATCTGTCTGTTGTAATGTGCCATATCATTGGCAGGTGTGGTTTGGTCACAGCTTTGCATTTCAAAGATTGCATTACTTTTAAATGGCTGCAGCAGAAGCTTAAAGGTCAGAGAAGCTTGTGACTCATTCTACTAGTGGAGAATATGTATGAAAAACATTGCGTGGGGAAAGTGAATAAGCTACATCTATTGTACAATCTATTGTAAATACGCCCTTGAGCAATGCTAAATTCGGTGCTGCTCAGTGGATTACACTGGAAGACTGTCTGTGGTTGCACTGGGCAGTTTATAATTATGAGTGTGGAGTGTGGGTAACTGTGTGAAAATTGTAAGATGAGGTGTATTCAACCTAACCTTAGAGAGCAGAGGTTTCAGAAAAATCATTTTTCATTTTGACAGTAATAAATAATAGCAAACAATAGGCTAAAACAGACAATATTGTCTATGGGTGCTTGTATTGACATCACAACGACACCAATACACCTTGGGGTGGATGGTGTCACGGTGACACCCCGCAATCAAGCTTTTCTTCATTGGTTAGCTGGAGCTGAGGTTTCCAAGATGGTTTCCATCAGGGTTCTCTTATCTCGACTCGATCGGTTGTCACCCCTCCCCCCTTCAGTTATGAGGGATCCTCGCTTCACCAAAGGAGCTGACAGGGGCGTTTGACAGAGACGCGGAGAAGAAGAAGAGATAATAAAGAGTCAGAGGATTTTAGAAGAGCTCAAACCACTGTATACCATGTGCATGTTTAGATATTTCAGGAGAGAAGCAGGTACCTCAGATTGTTTCATGTCAGGTTGGTGTCAACAATTAGTTTTACTCCACGTTTTTAAAAATGTGGAGTGCCCTCAACTAAAATGAATCACTGTCTTAATGGAAGTTGGTTAAATATTCAAATTGGATTGCAAGTTGCGTAACACGTCTTTACTAGGCAGCTGGCCTGTCTCCCCTAGGATGAAAGCGCATTGGAACGCACATTTAACATATGCAAACACATCAGACTACATTTACCATGCATTTTAGTATAGGAGAGTTGAGCCAAGGGGCCTGTTTGTAAAAATGAAATATACCGGGATTCATCTTCATCTCAAATGATCTTCAGGTCAGATTGCCAAAATGATACCTAAATGTTGTTGTATATGAACACACAAATTAGCTTAATTCCTTTGTGCTATACACATCATCAAAGAATGGTTATAGGTCAAGTCTAAACATTTTGCAATGCAGTATGCTGTGTGCAAATACATTATCTCATTATATTTGCACTGTTCCTGGGAACATCAAGTCCAAAGTGTATAAATTATGTCAATGTAGATTTCTACACACTTTTCTAAGATCAAATTTGATGACACTTTTTTTTTTCTTTAAAAAAAAATAAAATATTCCACTGCATTTTAATAGTTGGATATTATTCTGCCTGCCCTACTCAGCAAAGTGCTCTGAAACAGTGGAATACATACATTCAACATGTAGCATTTTCAAAACTCTGAATCTAAAATGACAAAACAGTTTGTCAATAAGTAAGTGATACAGTAAAAATGCAGTTCTGAGAGACAAATCTGAATCTAGAATCAGATTATTCATGGGATGTCGAACGTGTAACCATGCAAGACAAACATATGGACCCAATATAGCACAATTCACCATCAACTGTCATATTCTGTAGTTAAAAAACAGAAGGTAACTTAAGAAGTGTTGTTTATATACTTATTAATACACATTGGTACTGGGATACTCAAATCCATTTGTGAGTTTCTGCAGGAAAACACCATATGCTGTTTACAAAAGCCTGGATAAACTCATACTCTGACTGTCAGAAATGCAAATATGATCTATGATCAATGTTCCCTCTAAGCCAGTGGTGTCCAACCTCTAGAAGGCTCAACAGGAAGTTCCGGTGTCCGAGAACCACCATTACCCTCTCTGTACACTTAGGGCCGGATCTACTAAGATCCCAAATAAAGGGTTATTTAGCACATTTGAAAGACAGAGTCCTTAGTGAGCGCTGTTAGTAGATAGTAGAGTTTGTACATGTTTTTACACACGCAAACCTTTAGTAGATCCGGCCCTTAGACTTCCACTAATGCTATGTTCAGACAGAAAACTCCAATCAGATTTTTTCGCATATACAGTATGAAGTCTGAACAGCAACAAAAAAATACACATGGAATCTGATTTTTTCAGATCCAATTTCAACCACATTCGTAGGTGGTTTGAAACATGATTCAAATAGCGTCTCTGACAAATGAAGAGGTTTCATGCCTCTTCAGCAACGTGTCAGATACCACCCTCCTCTGTCGTTGACCTTGTCTCGTGCAACAAACGTATTCTGCACCGCGATTTGAAAATCCACATGTTGACAACCAGCATCATAATGACAGCAAATTATCTTATTTGCTTGTAACAGCCCGCTCAACAGTTCAGAAACCACAGATTGTGCCAACATTCATCGGCTAAATGGACAGTTAACCCTGCTGGTTTGAAATGGCAGAAATACCGGTGCTGGTCTTTTTCTGCACTGCTGTCGGACATCATTCCCACCACTCTGTCGTTTGATAGGGGTGTGGAGGAGAGAGCCTGTCAAATAAATCGTGACCAGTGCAACCTGTCATGAGCCCGACCGACTTTCCCGTTAAACATTGGCGCTGTGTTGACATCACAGACATCACTACATACACACGAGCATGAGCGCCCACACGCACACACACACACACGCACACACACAGCACAGCCTCATCTAGCAGCAGTCTGTCTGTTCTGATTGATGGGACTATCAGAAAGGCATGTACGTGTACGTGTGTGTGTGTATTTGTTTGAGATATTTGTACTCACGCATTTAGTAACATGATGTATGAGCAATAATTGTATCCATTTTTTAACTGAGCACTACACAAAGTTATCAAATCGATGCATCGTAATTTTCCATGTGTCTAGAAATCATCTCTGTAAAAAAAAAAAGTAATTTTCTTGCGAATTGGTCGGACCCATCTGAGCTCATGGCTGAGACTAAATGAAGATCTGTGGCTCTCTAAAAATAGCTTTGCGATAAATCAATGTGCGTGTGTCTGTGTGTTGTATATGTGCATGTGTGTGTGTGTGTGTGAGAGAGAGAGAGAGAAAACCAATACCTGCATGTGCGTGCACGGGTAGAGTTTGTTATTGTCTCTCATGGGAAACATTTTTGCTTCCAGTGCTTGAAAAATTGATAGTGCAAAAAACATTTTTTTAAAACACGTCATCTCACACTAATGATGCAGGCACTCCTTGGGCCAACCGGTAACAAAATGCACCATCCCTCCATGTTTTGTCAAAATGGGACCAGTGATGTAGCAGTTATGGCCTTTGAAAATGGAAAAGGCCATAAAACAACAAAAAGCTAAAGATGAGACAACTAAAACAATAGGATGCATTTAATATTTGGGTTGTGAGCCACTTTATCCAACAAATGCTTCAGAATCGAGCAGGAATCACGTCACTTTCAGTTCAATCAAATCAAGATGTAGAATTCTATAAAATGCTGTTTCAGTTTGAACTGAGTGAAATGATAAGCAAATGAACCCGACCCTGGTATCAGCTGCCCTACACATGTCCTGTCCTGTTGAGTCCTGTCATGTAAAGTGCCAAGTAGAGTGCTTTGTGTGTGTGTTTGCCCAAACCCAAGGGCTGTAGAAATTGAGGATATGATAATCAGCCATCCCATTATGCAGTTTGGAAATAGTAGACAGTCATGCAGGCACACTGACAGCGGGGAAAGGCCGGCAGACAGATGGACGGCTCACCCACAGTGACAGACACAGATGTATACACACACACACACGCAAGCATGCACTGAGTCACATACATGCACGAATACGAAGCAAGAGGATGCTTTTAGAGCCGGGTCTCTGGTGACATTTTGGTGGAGTGTGTCCCCCACTTCCACAGGGTGTTTGTCTGAATGACCAGCGCATCCCAGCAATTATACTGAATTTCCTCCCTCGCCTTCTGGAGAGGAGTGCCCACATGTCATCTTCTCCTCCAGGGGAAGTGCATCAGAAGGTGTGAAAAAGCAAGGGTTTAGGGCGACCGCATGGCGTCTTGGGACGGGGAAGTGTGTGCGAGAGTTGAAAAGGAGGTGTGAGAGTGCGTGTGTGTGTGTGTTGGAGGGGGTGTTTGTGTGTGTGTGTGTGTGCGTGTGTGATCCCTTGCTGTGGATGGGCATTAGGCTGCTATTTTGGTCCTTGCGTTGCCACCCCACCCCCCATACCCTCCCAGAGTCCCCACTGTCATGGGATAGAGCAAGGTAATTGGTGACTTACCTTTGGTGAAAGGACACACACACACCTTCACACACAATGGCAAATGGATAGACGCGTACTGCAATATCCACTGTTGTGGAAAATGAATGGAAAAAGGTTTCATTTGAAAGCACTATTACATCTCTTTCTGAACTGTGTACTGCTACCTGAAATGCACCAGTCAACAAGAACTACTTCGTAAGTGTCGGCCTTAAGATAACTCATACCTTTTATAATGACACATAACGTGATTCAGTTAGTAGGCGTCATTTCTGATGTCTCATTTTGGAATGAAACTCACTGTGACCCACAGCCCTGAACAAACATGTATTTTTGTAATCTCCTTTTGAAAGTTTAAGGTTAAATTTACTTCATCATCTGTGTAAGCTTTATTGGCATTGGTGGGTTATTAAAGGCACATTTTCTTTGCCACTGTTGGGCTGACAGGGGATTGTGCGGGGCTACGCTATTGTGCCATAACTCCCAGTTTCCTTATGATAGCCACAGCTACTGTAAATAGCACCGAGCTGTCCTCGTGTTATTACCACACCAATCATCTGTCAGAGCTATTGATGTTTCCATGAAATGGATTGCACTCATATACTCCATTGTGTGTGTGTGTGTCTGTGCATGTGTGAGAGAGAAAGAGACAGACTGTATGTGGGCGTACAGTATGTGGGTGTTTGTTTCTATTGACTTTTGTTTCTATTGTCAGTGTGTTGTTTGCTCAGAGAGGGCTCAGGGTCTAACTACATTAGACATTAGAAGTAAGGTATGTGTGCTTTCAAGATGACTTCCATTACCACAGCCAGGTTGAGTCTCCAGAGATGATAGTATGTTTTCCCACATGTGTGTGTCCTTTTTTCCCTATCAAGCATGATACATTACAACCCCAGATTTAAAAACAATTGGAAAATTAAACAGACATCAGTTGACTATCACATTATTATTATTATTATTATTATTATTATGATGAACATTATTTGTTACAGGTCTTAAATATATAATAGAAATGAGAATAGTAGGACAGAACTGATGTGATGTAAAGAGGCTGATTAGGAAACCATTTGTGGTTATTGCATTGTATGAACCAAGCTGAAAATGAATGGGACACAATCATGGTTGGCGATGGGCCTAACAACATCCGTGACAATACTGCATGATAATCCACGGCCTCGCAGTAATCATCACATAATTACATGACATTACATGCTACAATATGCAATTTCTTGTTGATTTCATTTTCAATTTGTTCACGTCAATTGGAAACGGCAAGGCAAGAAATGACATTAACTTTTTCTCTAGCCAGCGGTATTCTCGTTCTCATATAAAGTTTACGCAGAGCTGTGTTAGGACTTTTCCTCTCCCAAACTGTCAGCGGATTTTCTGGAGCAATTTTGAAAGTCTCGACGTTGACAGCTTTGGTCAGGAAAATCGACCGGCAGCACCCAACTCCTCTCTGGAGTGTGCTGTGGCCCTTTTTTGAGAGTGCTGCATTGGGTGTATCTGCCCACAAGTGAACAGCGTTTAGCCAGACTTCACTTCCCTGACACATCCTACATCTCCATCTTTGCATCAGCATTTATAAAATACACAAAAAAGGACTAGTATTGAGTATTTATGCATTTATTGTTCCCCTTGCTATTCAAGCAGTAAAATGGGCCTTGTTTCTTTTTCATTTATGCTATTATGTACATTTTAAGATATTTGCAAAACCTTAACTCTTGCATGGGACTCATTATTTTGAATGTTTGTACCTCCAAACTGTGTGACAGCTGGACATTAAGCCTAACAAGACTAAAAACATCAGGGTCTAGCATGATTCCCCTGTCGACGTCTGGTCCCCAGATCAATTAAAACTAAGGGACCTCCCCTAGGTAATGAAGAATCTATAAAAAGCCTAAACCCAACACAATACACTCTTTTTCTAGAGACATACATACACACACACACACACTTACGCTCACACACACACACTGTCACACACACAGGGGGCGAGGCGCCTTGCAAATTGCCAGTGATTATACATTTGTTGCTAAATTTTATCGAGGAGAGAGAGAAAAAGCAAGAAAGGGAGACAGAGAACGAAG
>OMOT01026505.1:0-11987 GCA_900312575.1 Acanthochaenus luetkenii | reverse complement strand
TGTGCAGAACCGAAGTTCTTCCCTGACCACAGCTACATAAAAAACAGTCTGGAAAACCTGCATCGCATATTTCATTTATTTAATTGTTCAATTATGTTTTTTGGTGTGTAAATTAATTATTCATTTAAAAGCATAATGTATCCCAGAGTTTCTCTTGCTGTTTCATAGATGTGGAGTAGCCTAAAGGAGCTACTAACGATACAATCATTTATTTGTATTTTTTTTTCTTTCAGTTTGGGCACACAAACCCATGTTGCTCCAACCCTAGTTTAATCATTACCACAGCTACCATTCGTCATACGCAGTTGTATTCACACGTGGGTGCACGGCGAGTTAGCCCAGTGTGACACTTACAGACAGAATCGGTCGCAGTGAGAGGAGCTGTTCGGAGCCTCCTCCCCAGTCCCTCCAGTCCAGGTACTCTCCTTCCTCCAGGACATGCTGCTGGCCTTCAAACCCTGCCTGGCTGTAGCCCACCCAGCTGGGACAGACGCACAGCAGAGATGATGGCATTTACGTTACACTGATTGATCGGGTGATTGTTTTAGTAAATAACGTTGTATTTTGTTTTATTGTGGTTATTAGTTTTACGATGGAAGGGGGTGTTTAGTCATGGGACTCCACTGCTTGGACTGCTCTGCATGTGTGTACCTCTCTACTGTGCATGAGGACATTGTTCGGTAGGATATAACTACAGAGACGTTGCTAGGTAGAGCATTACTATGGAGTTTTGTAAGACATGACTGCATTACATAACCTCAAAATCACCCTCTGGCAGCCAATTTAGTCTTGAATAAACCTCGTAATTTCCCAGCTCTGCTGCCGACAAGTCATGATTACCACCCTAACTTGATCCAGTGCAAGGAAATGGAATTAAATATGGCACGAAAGAACAATAAAAACTCACAGTCCTCCAATGATCTTTAAAGAGCCCACAGACGTCAGTTTCTTTAAATCGAGGCTTGTTCCATCTGTAGCAGTGTCTCGTTCGTCCTCGACGAAGCTGAAAACATCGCTGTCGATTTCCGAACACGAACCCTCGAAGCCAGGCTTCTCATAAACCACAGCCTAAGTACAGAACGGGGAAAAAAAGCTTTTGGTTTCTTTGTTTTGCTTTTAAGGTGAGATGTTTTTTTATTAGCCCATGATGGTCATGGTAATGTTTAAAGGATTGAAGGAGTCATTTTTTAACAAAATAACACTTTTTTCAGACTGAATCCTATATATTTGAGAAATAATGAACGACAAACTTTGAGTAATGATGTTTTCCCCCACAATGACTATAAAACATTTTGCTAATTAAGTCTTCCGTTTCCGAATGAATTCAGAATTATGACCTTAAAGGAAAAATCCACCATCAATGTGTGATGTTGAACGCTTTCCAGGAGTTACTTTGTGTTATTATTTACTTATGGTGTAGAACAATTGCTTCTGCCTCTTCTACGATAGATTTCTCCCAGTATGGTTGTTGAACGTAGATACAAAATGGCGGCTCTAGAAAGAAGCCCTTGCTCTTTGATTCTGAGGGACTGACACCAAAACCTCACGTTTATCATTGATGTTTTAGATAGCTGAAATTATTTTTGCTATTAAAATCCATTGTAGCTGTGCTGGAAATATCTTAACAGGACACCACGTCATCGACTTTAGGCTAGTGGTCAGCAGGAATATGAAAAACCTATCACAAAACAATCACTGCTATGCCGATGATACACAGCTCTACATCTCCTCTAAACCCACCACTGCCCTTCCACCCACCTCCCTCACCACCTGCCTTAAGGACATCAGGAGCTGGATGAGCAGGAATTTCCTGAAGCTCAATGGTTGCAAAACCAAGGCCCTGCTCATCGGCTCTTAGTCCATCAATCCATCCATCTTCAACCGCTTATCCGAAGTTGGGTCACGGAGGTAGCAGCTCCAGCAGGGAGCCCTGGCCCCATTTACCAGCTCTGACTTGGGGATCCCAAGGCATTCTAGCCCTAGTCCTCGGTCTGCCCCGTGGTCTCCTCCCAGCTGGACGTTCCTGGAAAACCTCCCTAGGGAAGCGACCAGGTGGCGTCCTTACAAGATGCCCGAACCACCTCAACTGGATCCGCAAAGGAGCAGCGGCTCTACTCTGAGTCACAATGGCGCGGTAAAGTGAGTGCAATACCGCTCCCTCTGCTCGGATTCTCCGGCCCATCTCACGCTCCATTGTCCCCTCACTCACTCATGAACAAGACCCAGAGATACTTGAACTCCTTCACTACTCTGAGTAGGCAATCCACCGGTTTCCTGCTGAGAACCATGGCCTCAGATTTAGAGGTGATGAGTCTCATCCCAGCCGCTTCACACTCGGCTGTGAACCGATCCAGTGAGTGCTGAAGGTCACAGATTGATGATGCCATCAGGACCATGGATGCAATCCGCAGTTCACTGAACTGCAACCCCTCCATGACTACGCCTCGAGATCCTGTCCATGAATATCACAAACAACCAACTGGCCTTCCCACCAAACTCCAAATAATTCAGAACTCTGCTGCCAAACTCATCCCACCACATCACCCCCATTCTCATTCAACTCCACTGGCTCCATGTGCACTACCGGATCGACTACAAAAACCTTCTACTCACCTTCAAAGCCCTTCATAATCTAGCCCTCGTCTACATCACTGGCCTCCTCCAGTAGTACGCCCCCTCCCGCACCCTCCGCTCATCCTCTGTTGGACTTCTAACCCTCCCCAACTCACGCCTCAGCACCATGGGTGCTCGAGCCTTCAGTTGCTCGGCTCCCAGGCTCTGGAACTCCCTGCCCCCTCACATCCGACAGTCTGATTCCATAACAACATTCAAAACCCAACTCAAAACCCACCTGTTCAAATTGGCATACTCACTTTAACTGTACCCTGTATCTCATTGTATTATATTTCCTGTTGTTTGTTTTGTTTTAACTTTGCTGACTTGAAAGGCACCTCCAAATAAAATGTATCATCATTATTATTGCCCATTGCTGGGTTTTAAATGATGTTTGTTATAGGGTGGATTTTTCCTTTAAGAGCAGGCACAATAATGACAGTTAATTAGTTGGTTGCTTTCTAATTTTGAGTATTAACACACATTACTAAATAATAATAGTATAATATAATAAAGTGATGAATCTAACCAAAGCCATAGAGTTATTCAAGGTGGAAAGGTATAGCAGAAGTGGACACCAAACATACCTTGACTTCATTAGGATTCTCCACTTTAAATCCACCCTGGAACAGAGACATTATCATCAACAACCAACCTGCACCCCTAAAGGAACATAATAACTACACAATAGTGTTTGACAGTAATATGGAGCAAAGAAAAGGACACAATATATTTCTGCTGACCTGAACATGTGTCCCTGTGGTTAACTAATTACAGATACTATTGACACTGAAGGCCTTTACATAGAGTGGCAGACACACAGTATATACATCATGGAAACTGTCTATGGTAAATGGTAAATTATTTTTGAAACAGAAAATGAATGAAAGTTATTTGTAGCGTAGTAATTGTACACTGTGATGTAGCAGGTGCATATTTACCAGTAGAATATGGCAGAGGAAGATATGTGTGGTATGAGATGTACAAAATAAAACAATGAAGCAAATTAAAATGATGTTGCGTTCGTGCTTCAGAATCACAACATTCGTGGACTGTCCTCTGCAGTCTACATTATGACGTTGCACAGAAATACTACGCACAATTTTGAGGGGTCTAAGAGATCCTATGAAGGGTGCAGGGAAGCTCCAGGACTCAGGACAAGGATACTCTCCCTGCTCCAGCACAGCTACCAGGCCCTGGTACCCGGGATCACTGAACACCAGCCACCTGGAGGAGGGAGGAAGGGGCAGGAATCACACATGACATAATTAAGCATTAAGCCACAAGACGATGTACCTAACTACGCATCTTAGCTGTTCTAAAATCACTGTATATCATGGCCTTGAGTGGCTTATAGCGCTTATAAAACAGCAGTAACACCATATTCAACACAAATATTCAAGATATCTTATTTTAATAATGTTTTTCCACGTGGCAATAAAGTCCTTGAACAGTAGCTAAACAGAGTGGTTGCTAAACCACATAATTAGTGATATGAGTGTTGATTTGGGGGTTGAACTATGTGGTCAGAGGTGTGCATTTATCAGCTTCAAATGTGATTGAGGACCAAAACTATCCATTTTAATAATACAATATGGCAGTTGTCGCACACTGGGCAGCCCCTGCTGGAATCAAACCCCTCAGCCTGGCAGTGTAAGAGTTTTACCCTTTGAGCTACGCAGCATCACACAATGCCTCATGCAGGAACACATCAATCACCAGATCTGAGCCTCTGGTGAGAAATGAACCCAGCTCACTGTCAGCTTACAGGAACTGATATGCCAGCCTCATGATGATGAAAGATTCACAATGCCAGGCAACAATGATACCGTTTACTCAGAATACTCTAGTGAGCTCAGTTAAGCCGGGTACAGGTTCAATTAGTTGAAGTACATCTGCTGACCAGACCGTCCACAGACATCTCAGTGCGAACACTGCAGCGGGAGCTGCTGAGGCTGACTGGTTCGTGGGTGATCAGAGAGGGGTTGATAAGTACTGCGCTGGCCTCCGAGAGTCATTTGCTCTAATTTGAGCATGATAATTGAAAACATAGTCAGGGACTGAGGAGATGTTGAGAAACGCTGACAGAATTCCTGAAAGGTGCCAAGGCAAACCAACAAAAAGAGCTCGACGGCGTTGTGGGAAAAGGTCTATAGCCATTCGCTTCCTTCAGGGCACAACATGTCCTGAATACCTCTCTCTCTCACGTGGAAAAAAACACACTCTCCTTTGCCAAAGTCTCTTCCCCCCCCCCCACCTTTGTCTGTACTCTCTCCCTCTAACTCTACCTCGGTCTCCACCTCTGTCGCCCCTCCCCTCTTGTCTAACATGCAGGAGCAGGCGGGACATTCCTGCGCAGGCAAATGAGTGAGAGTGAACCCAAAGAGAGGGATAAGCCCCGGGGAAGGTGGTAATGATTATCCATCAGCTCAGCCTCTCCTCTGACTGCCAGCTCATGCCGAAGTCGAACAGCAAGAATATCCCATTAAAAGACAGCTCTGCCTTCAGCACAGAGTTCAACATTGCATGACCCTACTTCTCTGGGTTGCTCTAGTGTACCGAATTGGGATTGTCTCATCGCTTGCTGCCTACACTTTGTTGCGACAAAACTCTCAGCTTGACTGCATTGATTTTCTAATCAAACCTGATCTCCAGGCGACTCCCTTGCCAGCACTCTCATCAAGCACAACTAGAGGGCCGTGTGGCTAGCTAATGATTTCATTTTTGTCCGTCTGTTTCATTATCGTCAAGCACGCCAACGTGCGCAAAATCTGAGATCTACCGGAGAGATTCGAGAGAACGGCTTGCTGAAATGGCCACACTTACACCCCAGAGTGGACTCTGATGGAAGCGGTGCTCTGCGGGATGCCAAATGAGCCAATCTCTATTGTGTCATCATAGTAAGGTGTTACCCTGCCATGGCCCTCTGGATCAGTGAACAGGTCGATGTGGGGAAGGCTGTAGTCCTAGAAAGATGGTGAAACACACACGGCAGTTAGCAGCGGTGGGACAAATAAGGCTGAATGTGTTGCCTCTGTCATCTGTATATATTGGCCATGAAATTCATCCCTCTGTGTTGTAACCACACAGAATCAAATAAAGTCTATATCACATGTCTCCTTCTTTTCTGTTCTAAAGGAGTCAGGACTGAACACCGATGAAGCATTAACACACATCAGCAGCATCTCAGGAGGCCAGGAGGCGATGCTGCGGATGTTGAAATATTGAAGGCCAGAGGAGGAGAGACTATTTAGCCAGGACACTAACCCAGACAGCAAGTCGAACAGAGCCAATCGACATCGGTGGGTCGATGCGTGGCTGCGTCTCCGGCCCAGACTCTGCCCACACATTTGTCAATTCGATGCACCCTTCCTCCAGAGCGATGGAGCGTCCCTGGAAGTCAGGCTTCTCATAAAGCACCCAACTGTAGGGGAAACAAAAAAAGCAATCGCATTGGAATGTTCTGAAAACCCCCACAACATGAGGACCAGGATAAATGCTGTACAAAAACTCAGATATGCCTCTCAAATATCAGCCAAGCAAAACCCAACCTGGGTCATTAATTCACGGACATTATAATGGGCGTTATCAGAACATCTTAAGACAATGTTTGTGACTGAAGCCCATTGTAATACCTTGAGGCTAGAGGTTATTCTCATTTACCTATATGATGTAACAATCCCTTGTGCTATTTTTTGGGGGGGGAGCGCCAATGTAGAAACCTAGCTTTGATCACAGATGTTTCCCTGACACCTCCAGAAGGTTCAATAGGGGGCGCTATCATCCCTAAACCACTTGACACTAATGAGAACTACATAGCTGCACTACCTCGTATCGCCGCACATAACGATTTCCCTCCCATCGTCACGTGCCAGTCGAGTATTGCCACTTACCATCCTCTGACGACCTTCACAGATATGAGAGGGGAGAGCCGGAGAGAGGTCGCGTCCGCCACGTCCCTGTAGATCTCATACGCTCGGCCATCGAACTGAGCGTTCTCAAACACCACCATCTGCATGGAGACGCGTAGGGCCCATGTCAACTCAAGACATCAACCAGAGGAGGAAATAATGACTGGCAAAGAGCTTCACGTGCTTATTCCATTCACTGAGCGCTGCGACTCCTTCTAAGGAGGTCGTTTCCTTTATGTCTTTTTCCGCACTACAGTGGAGGCATTTCAAACGTCACCTACAGAGCCATCGTACAGGCACACATTTACTTGAACCACCCGACATGTGATGTATCACTTTGGTAGAATACTTTATATATGCCTACAGTACATGTGTGTGTGTGTATGTGTGTGTGTGTATGTGTGTGTGTGTGTGGGGCGGGGGGGGTTGCCCCTAATGCCAGTGGTAACAACAGATCCCCAGCGCAACTAAATCTGGAGGTTGACTGCACCGGCATTTAAATGAAGTCAGGCTACAGAGTTAAAATTTTGCGCACAAGGGAACTCTCTTTTTG
Organism: Acanthochaenus luetkenii; assembly: GCA_900312575.1. Taxonomy (NCBI): domain Eukaryota; kingdom Metazoa; phylum Chordata; class Actinopteri; order Beryciformes; family Stephanoberycidae; genus Acanthochaenus; species Acanthochaenus luetkenii. Next base: position 4,910 of record OMOT01026505.1, on the reverse strand, counting down.
AGCAGGCTCGTTCAACAACCCACAATGCAGTGCAGTGCTCTCCCGCAAGTTTTGCATTGCATTGGCAGCGCTGAATCTCCTGATTGTAATCACATCCAGCTGAGCACTGGTACTGTTTTGTTTTTCCAATACTCCGTTTACCCCGAGAGAGAAGAAAAATATAAAAAGCAGATGTTTTCACAGAACAATCCCTTTTCTGTCCAGATTCCTCTCTCTCTCTCCGTTTACCCCCTTGTCTCTCTTTTATGTGGGCAGAGCTTTGCCGACTGTACCTTTCCAGGGCGCCTGTGACATCCTTTGGCAGCTCTTATCTGCAATGCAACAAACACAGATGGAAGTATCATACCACTGAAGACTGCTGAGCATGGCAAAGCATCCATGAATCGCTAGAGAAGTTCATCAGCATTTGTTTGTGGAGCGTCCTGGCCTTTCAGTTTACTTACCAATTGATTTTGTTATCTTAGACTACACTGTGTTATACTTTTATTTTGGGTAGTACACCGATGAGCATATCTGGCAAAAAAAACCATTGGTCTTTCACACATATATATGCACACAAATAAAAATATAATGCTGAAAAATACAATATTTATAGAGACTCAGCTCGTTTTAAGGTTTCAACGTTGCACGTTGGTGGCTCCAAATGCCAGCGAGAGGTGACTGTCACGTGACCGACCGGGCCAGACTGTGACCAAACCCGACACCAAAATTTCAATTGGGCAAATAGGGCAAATCTACAAGGTCTCAATTACAATGGGGCGGGGCGCTTTTCTCTGTTGCACCCCGCAACAAAAATAAAACCGGTGCATTTATATTTTTTACATAAGAATCTTGCTTAGTGCAGCTTTAAGGACATTAAAGGATTCAAATCATTGTAGTAACCAGGCACATGTGCCAAAGAGGCCGCGCACATACACACCTGTGCTTCAAAGAGAACTACAGTCTATATTTGTCACGTTCAACAATCACATATCCTGTGGTTTAACAGCATGTATGTGGCACACTTACATCGTTACCACACATCCCCTGTGGGTGAGCCAGAGGCTGGTGGAGCTCAGAGGGTGTAGGGTGTGTGGTTGGAGGAATCCCAGGAAAACATGGAGGAGCACCATCAGGAAGCGGGAGACCCTGCGTCACATCCGGGTCTGCTCCACCTTCAGGGACTGGTTTTGTCATCCTTCCAGTAATCTGATGCATAAACAGAAAACCATCAGATAAGGAGTAAAGCAGTTGGACGTTATGTTGCGAATGCATGGAAATATCTGTGGTATGGAGGTAAACTTTTAGCTGGTGATAGATAGATAGATCCATCCATCTTCAAAGATGGATGGATGGAGATAGATATATTTATTTGACAATCAATTAAAAATACAATGTACATTGTACATGGAATTCTTTAAAAGGTCATCAAGGACTACACAAAAAGTCAGGGACTTTCCATTGTGATCCTCGCTCTTAGACATACAACACACTTAGGGACATACACACATACAGTATACGTTCATGGTAATAATGAAATAAGTCTTCTTTTTCTCCCATATAATTTATTCAACCGAATCTTAACAATAATTACACTTTTAAATTAAGTTAACAATGTATCCAAATTATTGCAACGCCCCCTTTTCTGGTGAGGTAATTTGTAAAATACTTTGGGGCCCCATCTCTAAATCTCTGTGACACTCTGGCCTCAACAGGTAGCCAATGAAGTTGCTGTAATTGACTCCTGCCTACATGGTCCCGAGAACCCAAACCCATAACCACCCTATACCTGGTGTTTCTGTTTAAGTCCCTTTGTCAGCCCGCCATACCACACCATACTGGCGTAATCAAGGTGAGGCTGAACCAGGCTGTTTGCTAATAGCCTTAAGCTGTCTCTATCTAGAAAATGTGCTTTTCTAGACAACAATTTTGTTCTGTTATTAACTTTGCCCACTATTTAAAGAACCATTCTTCCCCCCTAGACTATCGTCCAGTATGCAGCCCAGGTATTTAATGGATTTATTGGCCTTAATGACCTTGGAGTCTAGCTCCACCCTGAGCTCTGGGGCCTTCCTTAGCCTGGGTTTGGATCCAAAGAGAATGTATTTAGTTTTGCCCAGGTGCAGAGAGTCTATTGTCAGACAACCAGGTGCTGACATTTGAGAGCTCCTCCCCTAGCCTCTTTTGAACAGTGGTAAGATCTTTATGTGCTATGAGCAGGGCTGAGTCATCTGCATATGAAAATAATTTAGCATGCATCTCTCATATCAATACATGATTAAACGAACCTCTGTGATGAGCTGCTCCTGTCTTTCTGTGCTCTGCTCTGGCTTTGCTAGATCTTGAGGGAGGTACTTCTCTAAATAGTCCGGCAGCTTGATATCGTTAAAGGAGGGAAGTGGAGGACCTGAGTCACTGACCACAGCCTCCACAGCCTCCACAGCCTCCACGGCCTCCACAGCCTCCACAGCCTCGGCTCCAGCTCTGTCGCTCAGGGCAGGGTTCTGTTTGGCCAGTGTATCATTGAATGGAGCTGTGAGAGTGGGGCTTGGCAGGAGTGGCTGGGATACCAGTGAAGGGCTCAGTTGGGGGGCTTCGCTTGGTGACACATCCCCAGAGTTGGTGCTGTCTGCCTGCGCCTGAACTCCGTTCCTCTTCCCCCTGAGGCTGGAGGCGCAGAGGCTACTAAGGACACAGCTCCCCTCCAAGCGAGACTTCACCTTGATCTGGTCTTCTTTCTTCTCCCCTGCCTCTTCCTTCTCCTCACCCTCGACTGTGGTCTTTTCCCTGAGCCGAGAGCGAATGTCCAGGCTATTAAGCAGCATGCTCCTGTCTGCCAAACTGGCCCTGGCAGGCTTCAGGCCAGCTTTAGTCTCTGTGCTTTGGAGCTTGGTTAAGAGGCTGGGGCTTGTTTCTAAACAGAATTGGTTCTTCTTCCTCAAGCCGAACTGGAACTCATCTGGGTCAAAAGTCTTCTCAAAGCGGTCCTCCCTGATGGCAGGCAAGGCAAACGGGGACTGGGGCGTCCGAAGGTAGTTGTGTTTGCGCGGTGGGAGGGAGAAGGGAGCGCAAAGCTTCTTGATTTTCTCAATGAAATCATCATCATCTAGCTCATCAGACGTGTCCAGAAGGTTGCTCTCACTTCCAGTATAAGTTAGTTTGCGCTCTGGGATTTTGAGCTTCTGTTTGGGAAAGTCCACATCCAGCCAACTGGAGGGGGCATCTCGCTGTGGTGAGGAATCACCTCCGCTTAGTCCCCGTGGAAAAGGAAGCTTATTCAGGGATGAACGTTGGAGAGAGCTCAGTTTAGTGGCCTCTTTTGAACTGGGTGCTTTTGTAGCTTGAGCTGAACACCCTGGTTTATTATTGACTGTGTGGAGTTGTGGGGGTGGGCAGATATCACCATTAACAACGGGTGAAGGTTCATTCAACAGAAAACCTAGTGTTTTATCAGGTGTCCTTTCTTCCACAGTAACTGTGGTGGTAGTAGCTGTAGCAGTGTTAGCAGACGAGCCCTGTATTATATTCTCTGTGCCCTTGGCTAAACTACTATCATTTAGTGTCTTTAGTGTCTTTTTTGTCCCCTCACATTGTGAGGGAGACACTTTCATTATATCTCCTGAGATTTTGACATCTGAGGCCAATGATTTGATAGTTGAACATTTATTCTCAGCGTCTGGGCCTGCTCCCTCCCTGCTCACAGATCTAGGAACAGAAACAGGAGTAGGAATAGGTTCCTCAACTGACACAACAGAAGATTCTTTCCCAGCCACTTTGTCAGTCTGTGTGGGAATTACATCCATCAGTGCCGGAGTCTCATTCGCTGCTTTTACAGTCACCCCCTCAACCGCTGTAGCTGCTTTAGCAGTAGGCGTTGAATTGGGAAACTCTTGCGCAACATCATTAGCTCCATGTGCATGTGAGTCATCAGTACGTTTCTCCGTTTTTTCCACAGATACAGAAGTAGGCCGTGGTTCTGCTGTAGTCACTGCCGGCCGTGTTTCTATTCCAGGGCTTTCTGTAGACTTTGTTTGCAACTCAGGCTCATTTGTAGCCGTCTCTCCCTTAGCAGGGGCGACGAGCCCTTTATCACTGTCGGTCACACTCACAGTCGTATCAGTCTGGGTGACTGCACATACAGCAGCTCCATGTGGATGTGTGGTAGCCATCTCACTGACACGCTGTGTGTGAGCAGGCAAGTCCGATCCAACAGTCTTTTCTGAGGACTCTGAGACTGGTTCTGGTTGTTTGGACTCCGGTTTCGCCATGACTTCAACAAGCTTAGTTTCCTCTGTTCTTTCAGCTGCAGCCTTGCTACCCTCTGTCTCTCGGATGTCCTGTCCACGGTCTGAAGCCATTCCCTTTGTAGTATTTTTATCCAAAGGCATGAGTTGTTGTGCTTTTGCTTTGTCTTTGTTCTCCGTCTGACACATTTTTTCAGTGTCTCTCTTTTCCGATTGCGTTACTTTCTCTATGTCTTTATTCTCTGTCTGATTTATTATTTCCGTGTCTTTGTTTTCTGGTTGCGCTACTTGCCCTGTGTCTTCTTCATTGGGCTGTTTGACCAATGTTTCTTGATTTTTGGTTTCAGGTTGCGTTGTCAGTTGGTTATCTAATTGGGGATGTTCAACAGGTCCTTGCTGAGTCTTCTCAATAGGATGTTGTTCTACCAGAGGTACGGGGGAGGAGGCCGACATTCTGCTGTTGTCCTTGTTGGCATTTTCGCTCTCCTCAGCAAATGGGAAGCCGTGTCCCCCAGCTCTCTCCGCCTTTTGGGGTGAAACAACGGGATCCTTGTCAATAGGCTTCTTTGTTCCACTGCTGCAAACGGCAGTATCAGGTTTGTCATCTTTGTTGACAGATGGTTCGGACAATCCCCCCTTTCCCTTGACTGGTTTGTCAACGCTGTCCATTTTAAATGAAGAATCTAA